>ML780550.1:311570-329347 GCA_009831015.1 Picea engelmannii | reverse complement strand
GAAAACCCCTAGGATAGATCTGAGCCATCTGAGCAATGGAGGCCACGTGCCGCGAGATCTCCCATTTCAAGAAATCGGGAATCGCGGGATCAGGAGTCCTGGTAACAAGAAATCGGGGAAGTCCCATGTGAAAACCCCGACATAATCCGAGTCGTCCGTCCAGAGGGACAGGTGTCAAAAATCTGATGGGAGTCGGAGAATCAGAGTTTCCGGAGGTAAGAAACTCTCACACATTAGAATCGCGATCCGCGATATCCCGAAGGGAGAGCCGTGTGGACCATAGTATAGCCAAGAGGGCTAGCCAGTGTAAAGGCGCGTCGGAAGTCGGAGGATCAAGAGTCCCGGGGACTTGCGCATCGTGACATTGAAAGGCGCAAAACCCCGACAGGATTGAAGGTTGTGATCTTGTGAAGGTTGTGGTCACATTGACCAGGGCTTAGCCTGAAGAGCCAATATGCTATCGGCATATCGGGGATTGGAGAATCGCGAGTTCTGAGGATTCGTGAATTGCGAAATTAGAAACTTCATAACCCCGATGGACGGAGGAGATTCTTTTGGAGGACCTCCAGATCCATAATGACTGTTAGATGTGGGGACAAGACGTTAACTTAAACCCGGACGTGGTTATGCTTAGGGATAAGCGGTGAGTAGATCTGGATGGCCCGAATCCACCCGTCCATATCTACGACTGAGGTTCCATTCCGGAGCCCCTTGTTGTTCTTCCTTTAGCGGTAGAGGGGGGGTCCAGAATTGGACGCGCAACTCTCGAACGGTTGAGATTAGCTCACCGCGATCAACGGTGCTCAAGTGGATTCCAGACCCCCCTTGTCATNGTGTGGCGTGTAAAGTGGGACCCTCCCTGTCACGACGACCACCGTGTCGCACTTCCCTCTTGCCACCTGTATGCAATATGACCGCGCAACAGGGCATCTTCTCATTGGTTGCTCCCTACCCATGTCGAGGCTTCGATCTTATTGACCATTGACTGACCCCGTAGGGTTTGATCTCCATTGGTCCCTCGCTAGCCTGTCGGGTCCGACAGTTATAGGGTCGAGTGGTTGAACATCATTGTAGCCCCGAAGCGCGAAATACAAATAGGTATTGCGTTTGAATTGAACCGTGATCATGAACCGCAATCACCTGAGAATGAAGTAAAAGAGAACGAGGGCCAGTTTACGTTGGGGCTCCACGGTTATTTAGGGGTTCGAGTCCGACAGAGGTCCGGAAAATTTTTATTTTGATTAGTGGGTGTGTTACATAGCCCCTTTTCTTCATCCCTTGGCTTGCATGTGACCACGGTTGTGACCCAATGCTTATGATTTGGGTGCTTATTTGAAGCTCTGAAACTTCGGGCTCCGGGCTTCATAGGTTTCCCTTTTTCCGTGCATCCCAACATCACAGAACAATGAATTGTAGAATGCGTGAAGAACGATGAATCTATAGAGTCCACCTTCCTTCATGCACCACTTCTTCCAGAGTGTCAAGTCTCCGGACTTCACGATCTGACACCACACATCCACTGGGGCCCATGGTTTCTGTGCTCGAACTAATAAATGTCAAAAATGTCACATCAACTTTAGTACCTTTTAAATTGCAGGGACATGGGTTGGTGGTTTTGGAGTAACTCGTCGATCGTTCCACAATTGTCCCTACGCTTACATGTACCCCTTCTGGGAAACCATGGTTTGGATTGCAGGATTGTCTTGTAGAATTATCTGTCACGCAACTTCTATCCCCGCAATGCCTTCCGACCCTCGATTTTGATAGATCGTGACCAAATTTAATGCGGGCCCAACCCAACTAACTTCTTCATCATGCTTAACTAACTTCTGCCGCCACCAGGAGCGTCACTCAGCAGGACACACGAAGTTGACACGTGGTCCAATCTGGCGGGTGACATATGTCACGTTCTAACAACATTTCCATCTTACCAAGGTTCTTAACTCACTGACACGTGGCACACATCCCATGTGTCCACGTCATCCCTAGTGACGTCAGCATGCCACGTCACTCCGAGAATTAGGGCTTCGGGAGATTTCACCTTCGCACACCCCTTTTCTCCCGAATGTCGAACTCCCAAACAAGTCGATCTTCTAACACACGTCTCTTACGATGAATGGTCCGAATTAACTCTAGACTTCGAGACTTCGAGAGTTTGCGCATCAACACACCCCATTTCTCCCGAATGAGAGTTTGCGCATCAACACACCCCATTTCTCCCGAATGTCATATTCATGAACAAGCTAACTTTCCACACGTGTTCCTTTCTTGGATTGACGGACATGAAATACACGAAGTTCTCTCTATCTTCTCTACACGTGAACGAGAGTTGTGACGTCGACTTAACATTTGGGCGCTTATTTCACTTTGTAAGATCGACATCCGTGTTTTAATGAACCATGAAGATCAACGACCATGAGTGATTGCGGGAACTCAACTTTCTCACGCTTTAATTTATTTCTCGATCTCCGCAATGCAAAGATGCTCGTCCATAGTGGGATCAATATCCACCATTGATCTGTTGATCGAGCAAGATCAACGATCCCGAGAGATTGCGGGGTATCAACTTAATATCGCTTTAATTTCCTTCCCGATCTCCGCAATCGCTCCCCACCGTCGATATCCCTTCAATAAGATTTGACCGTCGTGATTTAATTTTCGCTCGATCTGATGGCTCAACTTCAAACCTTGTGGTTCCAAACCCTCGGTTACTGCAGTCTCTTTTCTCTGCTATCTTTCTTGAACCGCTATACCTCCTAAGCTTCCAAACACGGCCAAGGTGTTCTCTTGGCACTCTGGAATGCTCTGAATTCAAATTTTGACCTTCTCAACAACAATTTGCTCTGAGCTCTTGATTCCATAACCACTTATACGGCCTAATTCAAGCTCAGTGTCAAAAACTGGGCTCTGAACTTCAATTTTGTCCATTTCGACAACAATTCTTTTCTAAAACTTTTTCTTCAGCTTCCACTAACATGGCCCATCGAGGCTCAGTGTTGAAACCATGGCTCTGATACCAATTTGTAACGTCCCCAACCACCGACAGCAAGACAACGCTACTTCTTGGACATCTATCTCATCTATGATACCAATTTATAACATCCCCAGCCACCAACAACAAGGCAACGCCACTTCTTGGACATCTCCCTCAGCTCTAATACCAATTTGTAACGTCCCCAGCCACCAACAGGTCAGGAAACGCCACTACGGAATTTCATTGTAATACCATTTTGTGGCAGCCCCAACCACCCAAGTCAGGTCATGTAATACCACCAACAAACTGCTAAGCTCTGACATCAGGTTAATTGTTCATCTCGGAGTACATATATATTACATGCATTTTTAATGAAATAAAAGGAAATAAAATATACTACTACCATACTAACTCATGCGAAATTGACTGTAAATCATACATGTAACGAAAACACATGATAACATTGTAAGAATCATATACATGCACAACAGACATTATTAAACACATAATTGATACTTATCTTTGGATTGTGAAGACCACCGATTGTGTGCAGACCTTCCACGAACCTCCCACCCTTATACCACACTGCTCATCACTCTCAGCAATGGGTCACCCCCGAGCTGGGACTAAACTCCACTCGGCAAGAGATTCCTAGGCTTGACAAGGTTAAAAGGAATGTCGCGTAGTTCAAGAGGAAGCATTCTCTCAAGAGCCACTTACGCCCACTGCTCACAGAATCTCATTCCCCACATGCATGTCCCACCCCAAGAGTATACACCTTCACTGTCACACAGTTCATCGACTGCCCCACCTCCCTTTCGGGGCTTCAACAACAGGTCGGACATGAACTCTCAGAGCTCTGTAGCCGTTACTGGAATCCCTCCAGGAGAATTCACTTCCTCAACACACTCTCTCACGTGGAGAGAGTTGCTCACAGGCCTGACAACCTGACTCTTCAATCTACAGGCCTCACAACCCGCCTTTGCAAACCATAAGCTTGACAACCTGTTTATTCTATCCAACTCCTAAGACAAACGGGAAAGGGCGGAGGCAACAATAGAACTCGGGTAAGGCAGAGTATGACTCAACAAAATACTAGTGCACACAAGTTACAGAGGTTCACGGTGGCCATGGGTTCAACAATGGTCGAAATGGCCGGCTACGTGCTTGCTCGATGCGTGAGTGAACTTGTCAGGATAAAAGTAGCCAACTGGTTAGAGAATGGTGAGAATGATGAGAGTGTGAGAGCCAACTATGTATCCCCTGAACCTCCGTGAGTCCCCCCCCCCAAACAACAAGAATTTCGACTTAAAACTACATGTGCCTGAGCTGACACCTGTCGCTCATGAAGCTCGTTCATTTCCATTTGGAAGTCATTCCCTCTTCCCAAAGGAACTTAAGATATAATCATATCCTTTTATCAACATTTAGAATAATAATAATTCTTGGACTTAAGCTCTTAAGATAAGTCCCTATTTCCAACCTCTCAGCCCCCTCTCCCTTACCCAGCCTAGTGGAGCTTAGTCCCCCATTCTCTTTTTTCATGGTCAGTCTACAAGCAACGATGTTTTTATATTAATAATATGAATATTTTGCATGTACAAAACAAGCTCCTGGCCTTTAACACCTAGGCTCACCAGCCTAATAAACACTTAAGCCTATCAGCTTATAATTGCTTGGCTCACCAGCCTATAAAACAAGTTACAATTCATAAACACAACTGAGGCTCGCCCTTGAAGATATTATATATACAACTTGAGTGGATCTAATGATTAAGAACATGTGTTTCTTTCTTGAAGGTCATAAATTCAAATTAAGAAGAATATGATATGTATACCTATGTAGATTTGAACTAATACTATATTTAAAACTTGACTCATAATCATTCCATATAAATATGGACAATTAACAAACCGATATAAATAAATAAATAAATAATAATAAAAAAAATCCTTTACAGAATTTAATATTAAAAACCGTCTTTAATAATCTCCCCTTAAAAAAATACATTCAACATTTTCTTCTCGTTGGTGAAAACTCCTTCCCCTTACGGGAACTAAAAGTAGTTGCGTTATTCCGTATTAAGAAACTTCTATACTAATTTCCTCTTTAAAAAATTACATTCAACCTTCTCGTTTCTTCGGTCTTTGGTCAAAGCTCTTTATCGTTTACCAACCCTGGCGGCCGCTTTTGACTTTAAAAAGTGAAAAAAGGGGCAATAAGCCCGGCGGCTACTTTTGACTTTAAGAAGTAATAAAAATGATACTAATTTTTATTATGAGAGGGACGGGTAAAATGTTCAGTAAAAATATGATAAAAGGATAGAATTTGATGGATAAATTGCTTTTAAGAAAAAAAAAAATCATATTTATTATATTCTTTTGATAAAAATATTAAAAATTGTAATATAGTTATAAAATCGTGAATATTTATTTATTTTTTTATGTTTGGAGGAATCAGTAACTAGTTGGGCATGCTCTCGTTACAGTGGCTGTGTTATCAAGGGTGCCCACGAGGCCTCTTACATGGCAAACATTGTAAGTCGAGGGGAGTTGAACTCAAAACCTCATGGAACTTCATTTTCACTGCACTTGCCAATTAAGCTGCCGCCAAAGACAAATAGTTATTTATTTTAATATATTGAATGCAATGATATTATTTTGATTTTATTATTTTCTATAAACTTAGAGTTTAACAATTAAAAAAAATAAATTAACACTTAATTTATAAAATATAGTTAAATGTTTTTATAATGATCATTATTCTTTATTAAAACGATCTCTAATCATTTTTATTATCCCTAATAAATAATTTAAAAACTAATATAAATATTAAAACCATCAAATTTAACCCACTATTTCATTTTAAAAAATTCCAAGTAGAACCATAAGAACTTTATGTAAAACAACTTAAAAAACACACCTTCCGTCCTTGATGATGTGTCTGAAACAACGTACAACCACCAATATGGTCATACACACGTACCCACCTGAGTAGTAAGTCAATGGGACGAGCGCATACTCCGGCATAAAATGCTACTGCCTGCCTTCACACCGTACCCGTGTGAGGAGCGAATTCTAATTCCTAGCCGACCCAGGTTCGATACGATTCCCCGCGAAAAGCTTATGCGATTGGAAGACAAAACACAGGCAAATATATGTTGAGAATGGCGGAGCAGCTGAGCGTGAGCAAAGGCTCATCCAAGATAGCCAAAAAGTCGACCATCCGCCCGGCTCCCAAGGTTTACCACATTCATCCATCGTGCTTTCGAGAGCTGGTGCAGGAGCTCACAGGGAACAGTTCCAAACCCGCGACGAAGCTATCCCCCGCCGCCTCCAATGGCCGCTTGCAGAAATTCGCTCCATCTCCGCTCGGCCCTCTCGCAGCCGAACGTTCAAATGTCGATCTGATCCCCGTGTCCCCAGTCCCGATCCTGCTCTCGCCGCTGACAGACTTCAGTCCGTTGGATTGGACATGGGTGGACTATACCTCCTCGTCGCCCATTAGCCTGGCGTACAGGCAGCTGGCGGAAAGCCTCGCTGAGCAGGCGGAGAGGAGCTCCCAGGGGGAGAAGACCGCCGCCTTCCCCCTCTCGCCAACGTTCTGCTGGCAGTCGAAGAAGAATCCACGGGACTCGACGTCGAGTTCTCCCAGCGCTATGTAGTATGTATTACCTGCAACGCAGACCCAATACCAGTCCCAGGTGTGGGAAGCTGTCGCCCACGACGTTTGGCCTCGGCAGCCCTGGAAGCTTTGCGGGTTTCGACCTCGGGATCATCTAGTAGCCGCAGACAAGCTTTCACGTGTATGCGTGTGGGTTGATAATCCAAGTGTCTATGTATTCATTTGTATAGTTATTGCTGGACCTGATCGAAGTCCCTCATCAGTCGCTCGCTACAATTTTCAAACTTTTTCTTGGATGTAATTTTGGCCAAATAAATTAGATTAGTTGCTAATAATCTCTCGGCCTAAAAGTAAAATCTATGATCGCAATTCTTGGATGGTCTGCCCTAAATAATTAAATATGGGATAGCGGGTTTGGAGAAGTTTAGGCTTCACTAATCTGCCATAAAGTGTAAAGCAATAACCATAACGTATACAGCAATAAGCAATTATAAAGTATACACAGATAAGCAATTGAGAGTAGAAAATTTATCGTCAAGTTTAAGGATTGGTATAAATAAATTAATTATTAAGCAGTTTAGTTTAGAGTAGAAAATTTATTGTCAAATTTAAAGATTGATTTAAAGAAATTAACTAATTGTAATATAAAAGTTAAGTAAGGTTGTTCTTTATATTTTTTCTTCTTTTTATATGGATGATATTGTCCTTGTGACAATGAATCTCTATGATTTTTTCAAGCATTTAAGAATCCTAAGAATTCTAAGACATGTTCTAGTACGGGTATGATTGTGAATATTGACACAATTAAGGATATGATAATCAAATCTAAAAAGCTCACCTATGACACTTTTATATATTATGATGACAATAACTTGGAGGAATTTCCTTCATACAAATATCTTGGAATAGATGATTATTACAAGCTCAATTGGAACTATAGTATTGAGAAAATGATAAATGGAAGGTGGAAAGCTTATTATGGACTTAAAACAAGTGTAAATTAGTAGGAAAAAAATTATTTTTGATAATCTCATCACTCATGTGAAGTTTAGTGGTACAATATCTTTAGAGAATCATGGAGAAAGATGGAGCATATTCAAAAAAAAATTATAACTTATAATCTCAAAATTAAAGGCAATACACCCTATGCTATCCTCCTCATAAAAACAAACCTTTCTCTCTTGAGTGCATAGTCATGATTATGCACTTACTATAAAAGAACGAGATAAAGCATGGATGACAAGAGGTTTCCCAAAGATGACAACAAGATGTCTAGTCTTGGCTAAATCATTGGGATATACATGAAGATGTCATTATGCATAACACTTATGGATAATATTAAAAATATTATTACATCTAAATTTAAAATGAATCTATTGTGTAATAAAGAATTAGAAGCTAAAAATGAAGCTAAGATAGTACAAGGAGGTGGTCAACCCTAATCTATCTCTCAATGCTCACTAGCTCAAAGAAGAAAACATCATTGCTAAAATAAGAACCAACTCCCACTAGCTACATAGCTAAACTGGACATTGAGGAATTCCCGAAACACCATGTGACACAAGAATCTATCATCTTTGTGACACTAAGAGGGTTGAGATGAAAAACACTTTCAGCTAGAGTGCCCCTGCCTATACCCAAATTAGATCACAATTTCAAAATATCTGTTACAATATTTATCTTTCCAATCTCCTAAGTCAATAAAACTATGATAATATTGAAATACTTGTCTCAATATGTCTATTAAATTTGATTATGAATTTGATCCCTCTTTATACATAATAAAAATAATATATACATAATAAAAATAATATATATGAACGCACCAATATCCAAGATTCAATGTTATCTACATATTCATATATTGTTATTAATGCTTGCAACTGGGTGCAAGACTCTGAGATCCCTACAACCACCGAAGGAACAAAGTTCAAAATCGTATGATGTGTTAAGGCAAGATATTGGGAAGTAGGCTTGTTGCAGTGATCCTCACCCCGCCTTATCCTCTGTATTCCTCACCTCGTCAGCAAACACACCCTCACCTGAGTTTGAGTTCCCTACACCCCCTCGCCGTCTTGAAGATTGTCAGCTTGGATACTAGGTACCGGGAAGAACACTTGGTCCATGGCAGGAGAAATGTGTTTCAAACAACGTATAGTTATTACTCTAGGTGGATGAAGCCATTTTTAGAGCCCTTTGTAGAAGCAAATAAGGTAATCTAGGCAAATAAGGTAATCTAGGTGGATGAAGCCATTTTTAAAGCCCTTTGTAGAAGCGTAATAAAGTAATAAGGTGGATGAAGCCATTTTTAAAGCCCTCTAAATATACATATATGAAACCAGAACCAAAACTACGAAAGCTTCCTTAAAAAAATAAGAAATCCAACAGCGATCTATGTCTGGATTTTCACCCCAGAAACGAAAGATATATATCATCCCCAAGAAGATACGCTCCTCAAATAATTTCTCCCTAAAAGCTTAAAAAAAGATTCCTATTTGTGTTTTAGAATAAATACAAGCTCACTGATAAAATAATTTTGACCAAATTTCACTGAGCACTGAAAGCCCTTGAAAATTATGCATGATGTTTTGTTCAATGCTCCCTTTTACTTCATCAATCCTCCCATGGTTAAAAACTTTCAAACTCCCTGGTTCAGAGTCATTTTGAATGGTTTGTGCTTGTTCAATGAATTTAGCGTGTTCTTCTTGCTATACAGTTGGTTCTCTTAATTATCCTTTGTAGAATTTCACCTCCCATCCTAATGAAACATCTCGAATATTTCATATTCCTCAACTTCGATAATCAATTAAGAACATGTACCAATCATTGTTCCATCTATTGGTGAAGTTCTATTCTTTACCCAAATTCTTTGGAATTCAACATCCATCTTTTGCATCTTTGATCTATTTATCAGTGAATTTCACCTCCCATCCTAATGAAACATCTCAAATCTTTCATATTTCTCAACTTCGATAATCAATTAAAAACATGTACCAATCATTGGTCCATCTATTGGTGAAGTTCTATTCTTTACCCAAATTCTTTAGAATTCAACATCCATCTTTTGCATCTTTGATCTATTTATCAGTGAATTTCACCTCCCATCCTAATGAAACATCTCAAATCTTTCATATTTCTCAACTTCGATAATCAATTAAAAACATGTACCAATCATTGGTCCATCTATTGGTGAAGTTCTATTCTTTACCCAAATTCTTTAGAATTCAACATCCATCTTTTGCATCTTTGATCTATTTATCAGTGAATTTCACCTCCCATCCTAATGAAACATCTCAAATCTTTCATATTTCTCAACTTCGATAATCAATTAAAAACATGTACCAATCATTGGTCCATCTATTGGTGAAGTTCTATTCTTTACCCAAATTCTTTAGAATTCAGCATCCATCTTTTGCATCTTTATCTATTTATCAGTAAAGTTTTATTGTTTATCCAAATTCTTCACAATTCAACATCATTTTTTACAACATAGATCCTTTTTAATTATCTTTCTCCTTTGTAATATATCTTTTAATGTATTCACAATCATCCTCAAAGTTAGTTGATCTTCTTTCCCTGGTTACTTTTTTTTAAAATGAGGTTCATCTATATTCCTTTCCATACTATAATTTAGAATTTAGATTTTATAAGATTAGTATCCTCACATTTTATTACAACTAATTATTTTTCCCAAGTGAAAGGTTTAATTTGCATGTTCTTTTCTTGTTGATGTAGATAAATGTTTAATTATACCTTTCTCTATTGAAAAATGGTGAACCTTTTGATTATGATCAAAGTATGATAATTGAGTTTATGAATTAAATGAAAAGTAGTTAAAAATGCAATTAAAGAATGCAACTAATCTAACAAATAGTCTAATCCTAGATAGGAGCATTTATGATTTGATTGACATGAAGCTAAAAACAAAATACAAATAGCAGGGATAATAGCTTTGAGAAAACAAGGATAGGCTAGGAATCATTGAAAAATACATGCTTCACATCAACTTGTTAGCACCGTATAAGATAAGTTTATGCTAGGAAACCAAGACACCAATATTAAGAGTCTTTTATTAATGTCAAATCAGGGCTATTGTAACAGGGAAAATGACCCACAAAGATAAATACAACTATAGACAAACCTGACCAAGTCTGCTCTGCAGTACGAACCCTGAACAACATGTTTTTCGAGGTATACATGATTCGCCTTCAACTGACTTGCGTACATACGTGACTTTCCCCACTATGAATCACGTACATGTACATAAAACCCATACAAACACTTCCATATGATGTTACTATTTCCTCTAGCTTCTATCCTCTGAAATCCACTTGCAGTTGCCTCTGCTCTCTCTTCTCCTTGACCTATATGATATCTCGATGGAAGTCCTTATCAACATATCCAAGATCTTAAATCATAGTCCTTCATGATCCAACCCTTTTTGCATCAACACTTGTATGAAATTTATTCACCCAACCAATGAGATCTCCTCACTCCTGTGTAAGCAAAAGTCTTTCTTTACTTCTACACTCCTCACACTAGCAAAAGTCCTTCTTTGCTAGGTCCAACCTTGATCTCTCATCAAAGTACCTGATCTCAACATCTCACCAAAGATCCCAACCTTAACATCTCACCAAAGGTACCTTGCTCTTGGCATCTCACCAAGAGTCTCCCTTGCTCTTATCATCTCACCAAAAATCTCCCGATCTTGGAATCTCACCAAAGATACTCACCTTGGTCTCTCACCAAGGTTCTCTTGATTTCTCTAATCAAGAGTGATTTCCTCTTGAAGTATCTCACAAGTGTATCTCACACAAGTCCCAACTATGTCGACACCCTCAACACAAGTCGAGTCGAGTGTCTTCCTCCTTCTCTTAGCATTGTTTTTATAATCATGAGTTACAATCTATTTATAATCTGCAAATTGATCTATTATTGAGATTAGTTCTCACACTCACTTGAGATTTAGATTACATGCTATATGCTAAGTACTTTTAGCATGTTCCTTAACTCATTAATATTTATTTTTTTTACTTTAATTAATTCATTTTAACTAAAGTAACTCACACTAGGATTTCGATGAATTCCACATGCTAGACACATGCCAATGCAGAAGTACTTGTATAATGATACAACTAACATCAACATGGCAAGTAAGAGGTATCTTTCTTCTTTACCCTTGGAACTTGCACAACCTTGAAGATAATATTTCTCCCATTCTCATTTGATTGGTATTAATTGATGGAGTTTGTTCAGGCTTTACCCTTGCTTCCCATTTATATAACCTTCCCTTTGATGTCTACTTTTCAATTTCCATATGCACACTCCTTCACCATGCTTCAATTCTGCCCTTTTTTTCCCTTTAGAGTGTACTACATTTAAGTTTGATTTCCTCAAATAAGTGGTGAAAATCCAATAAGAAGTATTAAAGGAAGGGATGTAAGGATTTTTCAATCAATGCATCTTTGATTTGGTGGTGGTGGTGGTATTTTTTCACTATTACTATATTTTTTCAAAAGGACATAAGAAACCTTCATTAAATGTTCATTTTGGATGCTTTCCTAAATATAAGATGATAAGTTTTTGTTGAGCACACACTTATATTGAGAGGGGGGGTGAATCAATATAAGTCTTTCTTTTTATTTTTAACACTCATAAACCATAATAAAGCAATCACGTAATTTTATAATTTTGTAGGAACCAACCTACTATTACAAATGTTTGTAGGAACCAACCTACTAGAGACACCAATGCCCACTACTGTTTGTAGGCACCGACCTACTTGAGACACCAATATCCACTACTATTTGTATTATAGGTACCAACCTACTTACATTTTTACAAGGTCTTCATATGCATTTCCTTCAATGGCCTACTTGTTTCTTTTTTCTTTACCAAATCTTTTGTGCTCGTTACTTTTGTTTTCGTTAGATATTCTCTGCACTTTCTACTTATGCTTTCTCCAAATTTGCTCGGTGCTCACTCCTTCTATTTTCACCAGATAATCTCAGCATTCACTTCTTCCACTTTCGTCAGATATTCTCGATGCTCGCTCCTTCTTATTTTGCAAGATCTATTGGCTCGATCGTCACATACTTCATCACTCTCTCATTTTTAAAAAATATTCAATATTTTTCATTTTATATTCTCATATGTAAATATTCTATTTCCGCTCTTCACCCTCGCACACTTCACTCATAATTATCTTCTCTTTTTATACTATACCATTAACTCTACATGAAAAATCATGTACATTTGAAAAGAAATGGCTTTCGTTAAACAAATAATTAATTTCTCTTTTTTAAAATTTACTTTTCAACATATCATGGGAAAAATACCACCATGGGTTTTTAAACCATGGGAAAATACCATGTGCACTTTGACTACACTTTCACTTTTTAATTCACTTTCACATAACTTTATGTTTAATCCACTTTCATGTAGAGTAGTCTAAACATTCTACCTTTTGGGGGTTTTCTGGCCACTTTTTCTATTTGATTTTCCCCAAATCCGGTGATGAATGGTTGGATCTGCAGATTTGAGTGGCTAAGTTTGTATAATCCAATTGCCCCAAGGGTTTTTCAGCACGCTGAATCCATTTATGCATTCATAAAGGAAATTTAAACAACAAAAAATAGATATTTTATCCAAATTTACATCGTTGGATTCTGGCCAATTCCTGCGAGAAAACCCAAAAGGTAGAACGTTTAGCCAACACTCTTTCATATAACTTCATATTTAATCCACTTTCATGTAACTTTATTTCTAATCCACTTCCTCTTTGTATTTCTTAAAGTCACATTTCCTTTGAATATTTATATTGGAATACTTACCTTTGACACCAATGACAATAATTTATTCAACAATCTCCCCCTTTGTCATTGATTGCAATCATGTACTCAAAAACATGTAATACTCTAGAAACAAAAGGAATTCTCCTTTATCTACAATTCTCCCTATCTGTAATTCTCCTCCCCTTGTCTACAACTCCCCCCCTATCTATAATTCTCCCTCTTTGACATCAATGGAAAAGGAACACTCCCTATGAGCCATGCTTCTTTACGGATGAAATGAGAGTGATATCACTCCCAGATTCTCTCTGAGATATGAAAATGTTTCTTTCGAAAGAGGTTTGGTAAAACTGTCTACAACTTATTCCTTTGTGGAAAAATAGTCCAACTTGAAACTTTATTTGGCTACATGTTCTCTTAGGAAGTGGTACTTGATGGGAATATGTTTCGTCTTTGAGTGCATAACAAGATTCTTTGAAATGTTGATTGCACTTGTGTTGTCATAGATGATTGAGATTGGTTAATCGTATTCTATCTTGATATCCTACAATGTTTGTTTCATCCAAAGAACTTGTGTGCAACATGTTGTTTCTACAATATAATCAACTTCTACTGTAGATAGAGAGACTGGAGATTGTTTCTTGCTCAACCAAGAAACTAGATTGTTGCACAAAAAGATTCCTACTCTAGTTCTACTTTTTCTATCATCAACATTGTCTTCCCAATATACATATGTTGTTAGAGTAAAATATTCACTTCTTGAGTACCATAAGTCTAAGTCCAAGGCGCCCTTTAGATATTTGAATATTCGTTTTACTTCTTACACATGAGCTTCTTTTAATGCAGCTTGAAATCATGCAACCAATGCTACTACTTGCATAATGTCTGACCTTGATGTTGTCACATATATTAGTTTTCCAATCATTGACCTATACAATATTTGATTTTCTTCTGGAGATTAATAATTTTTTCTCAATTTACAACCTATGACCATAGGTGTGACTATAACATCTAGTTGCATTAAGCACATTTTTACTGACTTATTATTTGAGGACACTTATGAGTAAGTGATCCGATTATGATACAATATGATTATGCTTTGATTATGAGTTATATTGTGATGTCATTGATTATATATATATATATATATATATATATATATTGACAAGTGTTATTGACGAGTTTCCTTGAGTGTGCAGGATACATGACAATTTGATAATGTTGATGGCATCAACAGAATCCCTTGGACTCCATATTGAGTCAGGGAGTGGACTTGTATTTAGTTTGAGTTTTGAGTATTGATTTGTATGTATATATGATGATTTTAGTATGGATGTTATGTATATGGATTATTGACAACATTCTTGTTAGTGGATGCAAGCTCGACGACACTTGCTAATATGAATCACATAAGCAGTAAAGGAGCCATGCACAGAAACCAGACAATTGAGGGAGATGTGTGGCAACATCCTTGTCACAACCTACTAGCACTCCAACTGTGACCTGAACTGTAGGTTAACGATTACCTAGTTCGAGAGGTCCAGAATGTCGTGAGGGAAGAATGAGACAATCAATCACGAAGAATTCTAAGGGGCTCGCAATAAAGAGAAATTATTATTCCTTACAATCCCTTAGCCTCTCACAAGGTCAACCAAGTGGAGTGTTGATTCCAAGTGTCAGACACTTGCAAAACTAGTCAAAGGTGAGTGACACCCTTGGAGCACATAGGTGCGTCTTGAAGGGCATGTCACATAATCAAATGAGAGTAATAAAAATCTAGAAGGATTAGAAAATAAAAATAAAATACTTAGACTTTGTTAGGAAGAGAAGTCAATTGATTATTAATATGTGAACAATAAAATAACAAAAAGTCTAAGTTTAAAGAGGTTTGTTTAGGTAAAACATCAAAAGGGAATAAAAGGGATTTAGACTAGTAAGCAAGTGAAAGTGGAACTCAAAATAAAAGTTACGTAAATGCACATGTGCACATGGAAATATTAAAATAAAATTTTAAATAAGAAGGAATTAAAACATGAGAGAACAGGTGGTTCACAAAGAGTAGCATCTTGAGAGAACAAGTGGTTCACAAAGAGTAGGAATTAAAACATGAGAGAACAGGTGGTAAATGCACATGTGCACATGGAAATATTAAAATAAAATTTTAAATAAGAAGGAATTAAAACATGAGAGAACAGGTGGTTCACAAAGAGTAGCATCTTGAGTCAATCTACCACTAATCCTAACTAAAAGAAGACTCATAATCCAACTCAAACTAAAATCTATTTAGGGGACACAAAATAAATGAGGGATTGGAGAATTAAGAAACAACTAAAAGGAAAAATAGGAACACATTGGGGAATGTGACGGAAAATAGTTTTTAAATAAAATAAAAAGAGAAATTACTTGTGCAACTTGGGGAGAGTGTGCCAGATGTAGTGGGTGAATACTCCATTAATGAAAATATTAAAAATTAATTATTTGTTCATAAGGACATGTGTCATTGGAAATTTTTCTATAAAATAAATGGAGAGAAATGGAAAGACAACTCACTTTTGTTAGTACTGTTATGCTACCAAATTTTTTATTTACTAAGTTTTACTTGTGAGAGTTGGGATTCCAAAACTTGACAAAGAGTGGAAGCTCTTCCTGATGAGGGAAATTTTTGGTGCTATTGTTCTCTGTTTTTTATGTGTGGTCCCTTTCCGGCTCGGGGGGATAAGGGGGAAGAAGAGTACCCCTAGCATTGGTTGGGAGGTACCAGTGAGTTCACTTGATTAACAGGCCAGAAGAGGAGCATTGTGCAACTAATTCAAATTTGGAAGTTCTACTTCAAAAGTCAACAACAACTGGTGACGGTATTTCATTTCAGTCTTAGTGTTGTTGTAATATAAATTTGACCTTATGTCTAAGTATGGTAATAAGAATTAAAAGTAAGTAATGATTTTATTGTGGATTACATCTGACCCATCAGAATAATTTATCATCCTTAACAAATCCCTTCTTAGTATATTATTGATGCTACATAAATAATCGAAGGTAAGAGTACCCATATCTTGGTTAAACATGTTTTTCGCTCTGTTGAATTTAACATCGTATCTGTAGGATTAATTGTTTGAATGGCTTGAGATCCTATGAAATATGATTGTTGGGAGACATAAATGAGAACGTTTCAATTGTAGCACAGTGAAGACATGGAACCTAAGGAGAAACCAAAGGAGAAACCAAAATCAAAGCACAAGCTAGAATTTAAGTATTTTTGCACAACTAGGTATTTTTTTCATCAAAATGAAACTATGGAATTACATTACCATAGTAAAGGTAAAAATACACCATGTACAACTTCAAGAACTTAATTTGACCTCAATTTGAGCCCACGATGTGTATTTTTGTGCATTTGGGCAAAGTTCCAAATTTTGTGAAGGACAATTGATAAAGTTACATAGATTTAATTAAGGTATGGAAAGAAAAAAGTAATCATCCACGAGAGGTTCAATTCGGTAGCCGATACTGTGAGAAATTTGGTGCTAATGAGTAAAATAAACGAAGTTTTTGTAGATCGGGTTTTTCTCAAGATATTTGTCTATTCAATCACCAATTCAATTCAAATCCAAATTGGCCTACATGATAAAATGGTACAGATACATCTCACTCAAGTGGAACACATAGACCTACAATGCAATGGTAAAAACAAGCTCATTTTTATTTTGATTTGTATTGTATATTTATAATTATAAAGATTTGAAAGTCACTAATGATCCAACCAAAGTTTTCACCAAGAAATTGAACCTGCCATTTTTATATCTCTATTTTGGATCTGCTTGGGACTCTTATTTGATATAATATCTAGGTGGTTTTGATCAAGATTTGGTAATTCATTTGAGCAACTACCAATGGTATTTTTCCTATGCATAGGATGTTGGCTCATTTCTACATGCAGGCATCATTGAAATGTCATAGAAGCAATGGCAATGATTGATCCGTTCCATGATTTTCGAGCATAATTTGATGCAACCAAAAAATATATCCTTATAATCACATAATCTCAGATACAACGATAAACTACTTTCATCAAATATCGTCCTCAAGAACTGTGTTAATATTAGCATTCATGAGTTGATTTGGTGACTTCTCTAAACATCTGGTAACTATATCTTGGGTTTCTTCTCATAAGTATCTATCAAAGAAATATGCTCTTGGTTTTTAATCATTTGGTTTCCTAAAAATTCAAATGCATGCCAATAGGGGTATTGTTGGATTATTGAGAGGGGGGGTGAATCAGTAATAACGTAATTATAATCCTTTTTCTTCAAATGTTATATCAATGTAGAATTATTATCCAATAATGAGCAGTAATAAATAAACAATCACACACATGCACAGTACACCAG
>ML780550.1:284723-301317 GCA_009831015.1 Picea engelmannii | reverse complement strand
CCGTGAGGGCTTTCACCATAAGGGGACCACTTTGGAGTTCATCCATATTTACTTCTTATCAACCATGAAAAAACAATAATGATTCATATTTACATCAAACACTATTGGGTCCATTACCCAAACCTTTGTGCTATGGGTCTTTCATCAAGGGTTGACATCAATGACAACCAACCTTAATCAACAGGTATACATCGAGAAGGAAACCCACCAGGGATGATTTTAGGGGCTAAATTTCACTCCTGGGCTAATTTTCCATGGTTTTTCCAAAAATGAGATTCGCTACTTTAAAAATGATTCACCCAAATTCTATAGGATAAAATTATTTTACCTTAAAAATAGCCAAAATTTTATAAAAACTATATAAAATACTTAGAAATTTGAATATTTTTACAAAATATCGCCAAACATTTATAGTTGACATATGAAGGATTAGTAAGATTCGCCAAGGTTTCTACATTTTAAAATAAATTTCCATCCTTAAAATCATCCCTGAAACCCACTAGGTACATGTTGATTTGAATCGTTTTTTAAACAAACGAAAGTCACCAAAGTCACATGTTGATTGGGATATGAAAATGTTAATATGAAGAGAGTTTTTTGTGTGGGGAGGATTGTAACAAGTTCCATGTTAACAAACTTTATTTTCAAATGGACTTTCAAATATGGAGACATAAATTTCATGTTGTATGGAAATGATCCTTGTATGCAAGAATTGCTTTTGTATCTTATGGAGAAGATATTCTCTTTTAATATTCTTACTTTTCAAAGGGATTTCATGATGATGCAACAAACCTTGAAGGAGATATAAAATAAACAAACCACCATAATTTTGAATAGATTGCTACCCAACATTTTTATAAGTAGTTACAACACAAATAAAGTACATTTCTAGCACTTTGTTTTTAATAAATGCAAAAAATTGTTTTCCTATAAATTGAAATCCATAATATGGGTTCTTCTAATTTTTTGTGAGCGAGTGAATTAGGGTGAAGTCGACATGCCCACCAAAAATTCACCATTACCCATATATACATTCAAGAGAAAGTGGTTATTTTGCAGGTCTATAGCAACTTACTTTGTTTTTTGCAGTGGTTTGATATGTTTCGAAGATGATTTTTATATGGTTGAGATCAAGAGAATAATGAAAAAAAATTCAAAGCATGATGAAATCTATTTAAAAATGGGTTACAAGGATTCTTATGCAAATTATCGGGTTATCAATATGAATGAATGCACATGGGGTACATCTCAAAGTTATAATATTTTTGTTATTGGATAAAAGGGGGGAGATTCTTTGTTGCAACATGAAAGAGAACAAATAAAAGAGGTAGGTGTTGCCACATAAGAACCAACACTTACAAAACTTGTAGTTTCCACACAAGAACCAACCATAAGACACTCAACTTCAACTCAAGTCTTTCTAGCACTACTAAAAAATCTTTCAAAAGAAGCCCTGATCACATAGTTTAGAAGACTGAGATGCAGGGTTGCATAAGGACATGCAACATGTTCACTTGGAGGGAGATGTTGAGTCACCAAATTACCATCCATTTTATATTATTTTCACAATGTTTCCTTTGAATTTTAATCCTTTTTCGCTTCTTGTAAATTTGTATTAAGTTCATTTTAATTTTTTATGTGGGATTAGGTTCAAGATGTTTCTCAATGCATTTGTTTAAGTATTTTAAGTGAATTTATAATTAATTGTAGTGATAGTAGTGAGATGCTCTACAAACCAGTATGGGGGAGATGTTGAGGCATTAGTGTGATGATGGGTTAGAGTTAGATACTATTACTAATAAAAACAATTCATCTTAATTAAAAAACAATAATAAAACAATAAAATGAAATAATAAATAAACTTGATTTAATTAAAATAATAATAATAATAAAGTTGGCTTGATTAAAAAACACCAATAATAATAAAAATAAAATAATAAATATAGTCATCTTAATTAAAAAAACATAATAATAAATTAAATGAAATAATAAATAAAGTCGACTTGATTATAAAAACAACAACAACAATAATAAAATAACAAAAAATGAAATAAAAAAAATACCCCTTTAGAAATTAGATCCCTCTCGATGCTTGATAGATCTAAGTTTAAGACGGATCTACGTTGGTTTAAGTGAATTTACAATTAAATGATAGAAAAATAACATACTTTCACTTATCTTTGAAAGTTGGGTTAGTTTGGTGATGATTACATGTGCATTTCGAGCTTATGATAATGCAATTTTTTACCACTTAGCTCCAAATTCGAATTTCTTCTTCAACCATTGAACATTTGTTGAATATTTGGGATGATCATTCAAACATCTTGGATAAAGAAGAATATTGAAGTCTTGGATAAGATTTGATATCAAATATCTTAGATATTTTGGAGATCTCTTTAGTTTGAATCTTTAGCAAAAAGTTGTAACCGCGTGAGAGATTTGTGGATCTAAATTTATTATTTGTTATTTTAGTTTCTAAGAAAAATCATGTATAAATAATAGTGCCTTATCCAATCCAAAGGGAGGACTCTTGGAGCATATGTCGAACTTATGATGGAGTGAATACAACTTCTTAATATTTCCTTTCACATAGATTGTCATTTTCTAGTTCTATAAATATATTTTTTTGATTTAATGTTATGATGCTATAGTTTAGTTTTCTATCATGAGTTCTTAGGAGATGAAGGACACTCCATGAGAACACGGTGTTCTTTCTTTCATGCAATTTGATTTCATAGTCAGTGTTTTATTGATGCAAGTGTAGTGTGTTTATTTTTCCATAAGGAAATTTAATTTTTATCCTAACTTTCCAACAATGGAATGATGATTTATGGAAAGATGGAAACTCCAAGATACACAAAGAGATAACTTGGTGACAACAAGGTCCTAGTAGCATGATCCATACCCAAGTACATGATCAACACTTAGAGTGGTTGAGTTAATTTTTGATTTCATGCAAGAGTGTTTCCTTTATGAAAGTGTGTTCAATGCTTTCCTTTTTTTAAATTAGTTTTATTTGTTACTACAATGAGTGTTTGAATACCACAAATGATCTAATTCTACACATATAATGTTTTTATTTCACAATTTTATGAACTCCCAAATTGATAATTGAAAGTAGTAGGATTTAGATATATAAATTGAACAACATTTGGAAAAATAAAGAATCTTAATATAGGCATTTGTTTTTCTTCTCATCTTGAAAATCATTTCAAAGAAAAAATAAAAAAGAACATTATTCTTATTTACTTATTTTTATTTTCTTGCATGTAGGAATTGCAGTGTGAATTTTGCATCGAAAAGAGAAAATATTGCATTTCAAGGTATGAAAGTTTTTTCATGCATTTTTCCTATTTCAAACTCTTTTTCATTGTAAAATTAGTGTGAAATTTCCTTTTCCAGTTTTCTTATTTTTTTCATTTTGAAAGAGTCTCAAACAACATTAGTTGCACTTTTGTACCCTTTCAGTAAGAAAAACCACTAAAAATAAATGCTAAAATCAAATTTACTAGACGTTTTGTTTATAAGGTTCATCAATTAGTCTAGGATAGGACCTTGTAACAGGTTGAAGAGTAAACTATCCAAGGTTGTATATTTTAGCATATGAGTCTGATTTAGGGAATGTTGAAAATCCAATTATCGTTTAGGTATAGTTGTGAAACTCCTCTAACACATGAGATAAGAATGAGTTTGTGTGAGGGTGAGTGGTGGATATTACCCCTCCAATAATTCTCCAAGCATCTATAGACTATTGTGTGCATGGGGATTCCTTGAGTATCACCCGGGCCTTTGCAGTTCATGTACTTTTGGGGCTTTAGGATTAATAATATTTCCTATACATACGATCCCAACTATCAAATGTACCCCCATGATGTTGTTTGTGATTTAGTAAGTCTAGTTTCTATTCGTAGGTATCACAGAGGTGACTGTGGGGAGATTCTTGTGGTACTTGAGGTAGACGTTGTATCACACTTTTAGCACCCCTAGAAGTGCCCCACAAAGCAAGGGTTACTTGAATTGGGAAGATATGTTACATGGATGTCAGGGTGACTTCTTCTCACTCCTTTTATCATCAGCCTTGGGACTTAATCAACCTATGATGGTTTCTGAAAGGTTCATTTTACACTTGTTTATTACTTTGGACTCATAACCTAATCCAACTAGGCTGGTGTTCTGGAGAAGTTATTTTTTTGTGATGTTTCTCTTAGAAATTTTTAGTGGAGTGTTTCTTTGTGTAGTTGGCCTTAGGTTGTGTATGTACTGATAATTGATTCAAGGAAGTCAACCAATTGCTCCATCACTAGATAAGGACCCTAGTCTTTCTCTTGAAAGTGTGGAGCCTCCCCCTAAAAGGTGTGGGTTTTTATACCACTGGTTTTCAAGAGGTAGTGCGTGAGACGTTTTCAGATATGAACAATCTGATAAGGGATGAACAAATGCATAAGAATGTCATGGATAGAGTGCTTGAGGATACCAACCAAGGGACCCCTTCCCAAAGGGATTCTTTTTCTTTTCCTTTCTTTGGAAACATTCATGCTCCCTTAATGGCCACTTTGAATATTCCTGGGTCCATAAGTTTAAGGACCTAAGTTTACGGACATGTGACCTTTAAGGAGCTATTTGTGGATGGAGAACACCATTTTCAAGAGTTTTTCAAAGAACTAGTACGATCAAACATAGGGGATTTGATGAAGGTGTTCAAATTCTTTCCAAGGATGATAGATGAAGATATTTATGCCAATATGGAGGCATAAGTTTCCAAGGAAGAATTGAAACTAGTTTTATCCTTCTTCCAAAAGTCAAAATGTCCTAGGCCTAATGGATGTTCAATAGAGTTTTACCTTGGCTTCTATGAGAAGTTGGAGGATGAGTTAATAAGAGTCATTGAAGAGTCCAAATCCTTAAGGAAAAGTATTGTGTGATATAAAATCCACTTTTATTTTATTAAGTAAAAAGAAGAACAAGGCTTCATCTTTTGAAGACTTCAAGCCAATATCCTTATGAAATAAAATTTATAAGAATATTTCCAAGGTTATTGCAAGAAATATCAAAATAATTATCTCAAAGGTTATTTTTGAAGAGAAATTTGGCTTCTTATTCAATAGATAAATTCATGATGTGGTGAGTACAACCCAAGAGGGAATCCACTCTATAAAATGTTCTAAGTATATGGATATTACAATGAAACTTGAACTCTCAAAATTATATGATTAGGTGAATTGGTTGTACCTGAGCCTGCTAGTCTTGCAAATTGGTATGAATTTACAAACTATAAACTAGATCATGGGTTGCATTTCATATACATTTTTTGTTGTTTTAATAAATGGTTCTCCATTGGATTTTTTCCATGCTTCATGTGGCTTAGGAAAGGATTTCCTTTTTCACCTTTCCTTTTCTTACTAGTGGATAAGAAACTAAGAAAAATGATCTATGTGACTAAGAGGAAAAAACATTTTAGGGGTCTTAATTTATTTGAAAATATTCTAACTATCTTTCATTCACTTTTCATAGATGATATCTTGCTATTTTGTTTTGGTTCCATGATAAAGTTGGCCAACTTAAAGACAATTCTTGAGACCTTTAGTGGTGCCACAAAAGTGGAGATTAATATGAAAAAAGTCCACCATGTAGTTTTGCTACCTAGAAGAAGAAGTGGAAAGAAAAATTGTTCATCCTTTCCATATGAAGTGGTGTCCTTTGGACAATCATGTTAAATACCTAGGTTTTTTCCTAAAACCAATAATTATTGTTTTAATGATTGGTTGTGGATATATAAAATGATTAAGGAAATAATAGCTAATTAGTGCCACAGGTGGCACTCTAGAGGGGGAAAGACTTTGTTTAATCAACACAATGTTTTAAATTATCCATGTTTATTGGATGTCAATTTACCATACCCCAAAACGAATGCTAAATAAAATAAAGAAAAAATGTTTTAGTTTCTTATGGAAAGGTAGGAAACCCACTGAATGTAATGTACCTAGGGAGGACAATATGGGGTGCCTAAGGAGGTAACCAAGGATATACTGAATGCAATGTGGCCTTAATAGTGGAATAGGCCCACTTAGTATTTTATGGGTAATAAATAGGCCCACTAGATAAGTAAGTGGAAATAATATACTAATAAAGGGTAGTTGGCATAAACCCCTAGTGTTGGATATGTGTTATATTCCTTGCATTACCATCCCTACTTGCAATTAGTTTCACTAGCCGTAGTGGGAGGGAGGTGAAATCCCCCATTTTCGGGGGGTTGTAGGGGGTTGGAGTGTTACGAGGAAAATCTCTCTATGGCTAGGGTGAACCACAACAGATGGAAATGACTGCAGAAATCAACTCTATCCCAACAACTTGCTATATAAACCAATGTGAAAGAAAGATAAGAAAGAGGCCTACCTTGTCCATATGTTCGATGATGTCCACCGTTGAGCACTTCGACCCAAAGCTATACACCTGCAACAAGTTCTCAATAAACAAGAAAAACAAGCATATGGTGGAAATATAAAAGGTTAGCACATTAGATAACATAATCCATCAATATACATAACAAATACGCCCATGGATAATAATACATATATTTGCAAGATATCAATTGGATGGGAAAGGAGTATTTTTATTACTAAACGATCAACATAATTGAAAATATTACAGACTTCCATGTCGACACGGTTCAGAACCGAGAAACCAAGTTCCTTCCAATTCGGCCTCCAACACTTTAATCCTCCACCAAATGCAAGCTCATATAAGGGAGACAAAGAGGGTCTCCATCAATAATGGAAGAGCTTGGGGGCTGAAAACTATGTTCAGACTTAAAGGACAAAGGGATGAAAACTCAATATGAAGTAAATAATTTCTCCAGAGTAAATTTCCTCTCAAAGTTGAATTCTTTCTCCTTTTTTCCACAGCTCAGAATTAACTTCTTTATAGCCTTCAAAATGAAACTGAAGGGAGAAGTCGGAACGTTTCTAGTATAAGGAAGGCCAAGGATCAGAGTTCTCCTATCGTGACATGGAAACCCAACATTTAATTTTGATTTTCTAGCACAAATCCCGATGTACGCGGGCTGTAATGGAGCATCCTACGTATACGCTTTCTGTATAGGGTGCAAGATGTGTACAAGTGGAAAAACTTTATATTTTAGTTTATGGAATTTAGTAACAGGGAAGACAAGTCTACATAGGGAAATCAAATAAGTCCCTCTCTACAAGATTGCATTGGGTGAGGCAAATCTTTCTTTAACAGATTCCCACTGTGTAGTAGGGACTCCTAAGGTAGGGAGTCAAGTCCCTATCCGAGCAATAAACAACCTCAGTCTGAAGATCATTGTCCTAGTCTTGACCAGGATCACAGGTTTGACCTTGTTGCACTAGGAATCGAGGTCTCTCATGTTCTCTGCAGTGCAGTGTGCGAGACCCATAGTGTATGAATGGTGTACCTCATTATTGGTGAATATGAAGAGCCAGTTGACAGAGTGCAATCAGGGGGGTAAAAGAAATTTTGAGTTTGACTCCATCTTGTGCAGTTTATTTTTCAAGTGGGTTCCAGTTTTGGGACCTAGAGTTGAGATTCTTCCTAGGGGACCTCATGATCCAGTTATGGCATGGTGGACCGAGGTGATGAGGCAGCAGAGGGGAGGTAGGGTTCCAACACCCTACAATGAGGACTTATTCTACTGGTGGTGGCGATAGGTCATCACTCTAGATGACTATCCCTATGAGGGGATCGACTTTATAGGAGATCCATACATGCCACTTCCACCAGGGTCCACCTACGGTGACATAGGTATGTCAATTGTTTTTTACATATTTCATTTTTTTGTATTTTTTTATAATTAGGAAAAAAATATTTTTGGATGGTGATTAAGTATTAACTAGACTTTGTGTGTCGCAGACGTGGGTCCACAATGGCCAGAGGGTTTCCATTGACATAGACGGAGGAACTGGGGAGACTAGGTAGGAGGAGGAGAAGTCGAGAGGGTCCTACAAAACATGCAGGGCAACCTATCGCGTTTGATTCACATGATACCCATGGTTCAGGTAGAGGATTTTCCTAAATCTATGGAGAGACAGGTGGTTGGTGTACTATGGGTACGACTCTTTTAGTGTCTCGCAAACACCATGGTTTTCTATCGTGACACACATCCGGTGCCACAGGCGTAGATGTCATGGGATATTGTAATACCAGCTATATATGTGTATTGAGGGTGTTAGCCTCATTTTGTACTATAAACACCATATTTTTTGAAATATATAAAAAATGATCTTCAACTTTACTTATATTTTACAATGTGTACATTGATTAGATGGTTTTCTTTGCTTTTAATTATGTGACAAATGCCAATCTAAAACAAAGTTAGCATAAACATCAGATACATGATTAGAACTCCTAGGAATATGATAATATGTAATAAAATCAATTTTTTTTTCTAAAAGACGTACCCGTAGGAATCGTCGGAGTAACGTAGGATCATGCACGTGGTAACGACTGTTCAAATGACATACTACTAACTGAGAATCTAGGCGAACTTCTAATGAATGAATGCCATGTGAGATAGCATCACACAAAAGTTCTATAACGACACTATATTCGACCACATTGTTCATGGATGGCCCTAGGCATACACCACCTTAAGACACTAGTAGACCCTCGGGCGAGTAAACCACCCAAGCGATGGAATACAAGTTACGTGTATGACGACTTGCCCCATCTGCGTATCCTAAGTAAACCGACGACTCCATTGACATCTGTCAAACAAGTGAAAACTCTATAAGCAATCTGAAGATGAAAAAGAAAAGAGATATATACACTAAATTACATTAGTATACAGAGAGTTCCACCCAAGCCTGGGGCTCAAGCGTAATATCTTTTCAAGTAGAGCCCATTTATGGGCTCAACCATATTATTCCCTTCATAATATTCTAACGCATAGGATCCTTTCTCTAGAACACGTCGCACGATGTAAGGACCGTGCCACATGGGTTTAAAATTGCCTACCCCCAGTGATTCTTTGGATTAATCATACAAGAGGACCAAGTCACCCTTGGCGTACAACCAAGGAAAGACAGACTTATCGTATTGGACCTTGACACATCATTTGTTCACCTCGATAACCATAGAGGCATATCGACACTGCTCATCGAGGCTCTCTAGGTGTACAAGGCATCGCTCGAGATCAAAAGTGTCAGGTAGGAGCGTGAATACCAACTTAGGAGAAGGGATTTCACATTCAGTAGGTAAAATCAACTCCACACCGTGCACTAATTGGAAAGGGGAAAATCTGGTGGTAGTTTTGACCGAGGTTTGGTATGCCCAGAGTGCAGGATATAGCATGATGTGCCAGTCAGATTTACTCTGACTGATAGTTTTTTGCAAAATGGTCTTGAGAGACTTGTTGACGACCTCTACTTATCCATTTTCCTGGGGATAATAGGGAGAAGAATGACCATGTATAAACCCTAGCTTAGCTACTAGTTCTTCCATCATCTCATTCTGAAAGTGACTGCCATGGTTAGGGACAATCTCTCTTGGGATACCGTACCAAGAGATAATCTGATTGAATACAAAGAAGGTTGCAGTCTTCCCATTGGATTTAACTGTAGGTATGGCCTCGACCCACTTAGTAAAGTAGTCGACAACAACGATAATGTGTTGATTCCCTCCAGCTGAAGTTGGGTTGCAATTGATGAAGTCCACCCCCCACTTGATGAAGGGACCAATGATAATGACTGGATGAAGAGGGGATGGATGCAAGGGAATTTTCCGAGTGAAAACTTGGCAGGGGTGACACTTTTTAACTGCTTCAATACAATCTTTAAAGATCGTAGGCTAGAAATAATTGTCTCGCAACATTTTTTGGGATGTCGCAAGCTCGGATAGATGACCACCACAAGCCCCACTATGGAAATCATTCAAAACAGACTCATCTTCTCTGTGATTTAAACAACGACACAAGATATCATCTATTCCTCACAATACAAAGTGTCACCGACGATAGTATATTTCTTATCTTGGTACCTTATACGCCGTCAGTCATCTCGTGAGAGATGCTGAGGGAACTTCAAGGTATGAAGATAGAGAACGATGTCTCCATACTAGGGGTCAGACAATGAGACAGGAAAAATGTGTTCATTCACAAACAAATCAACATGGATAATATCCTCATCTAATCATGGAAAATCAGTATCAACTCCATAAAGACTAGGGATTTCTTAGATTTTGCAGAAGCGAAATCGAGATCAAACTCTTGTAATATGAAAATCCATTTATTATATTTTCCCCCTATGATACGTTGGGTTGGGACATATTGAAATGGATTGACATCAACAACCATCGTAGTCTTGAAAAGTAATATATAATGATGCAAATGCTGGACTGTGTGTACGACAACCAAAGCTATCCTTTCAACATGAATATAATTAAGTTCATGACCGAGTAAATTTCGACTAAGATAGTAGATGATGTGCTCATGGAGCTCATCATCCTCTTGAACTAGAACCATACCAATCGTATCTTCAAATGTGACGATATAAAACAAGTAATCTCTATTGTATTCAGGAGGCTTCAACAGAGGCGCTGACACCAAATCTTTCTTCAAAGCATCAAAGGAATCCCGGGCTCGCTCATCCCAGATAAAAGGGGTGTCCTTCTTCAAAAGATGCATGAAACCTTTAGTGATAGTGGAATAGTTCACTATAAACCTACGAAGAAAGTTAGTTCTCCCCTGTAAACCCTAAAGTTGTCTAATCATGCACGGGGGAGGAAACCGAAGTATTGCCTCAACCTTAAGTGGATCTACCATGATCCCAGTCTTAGAAACTAGAAAATCTAAAAGACGACCAAACTTAATGCAAAAGATGCACTTGTGAAGGTTTAACCAGACTTTATAATAACGACATATTTCAAAAACAAGCCTAAGGTGAGTAACGTGATCCACTCTCTTGTGAGAGTGAGCTGCAAGATCATCAAGGTAAGCTTCGACTATGTGCTTAAGATCGTGAAAAGCGAAAGTCATGGCACGTTGAAAGGTTGCTCCAACATTTTTAAGGCCAAAAGGAATCTTCCAGTATGAAAAAGTACCCCAAGGAAAAATAAATGTTGTCTTGTGTTGATCCTTGGGTTTAATTTGAATTTGATTATATCCTTAAAATTCGTCCATAAAAGAAAATACTTCGCTTCCCGCACACTCGTCGAGAATCTGATCGATGAAAGGTGTGGGGAAGTTGTCTTTTGGATAGGCCTTGTTCATGTCATGGAAATTGATACATACACGGATGGTTCCTTTCTTTTTAACTACAGGAATGAGGTTGGATACCCATTCGGTCAAGGGAACCGGGTAGATGAAGCCAACATTAAGTAGCTTCTACACCTATGCCTTAATAGCAGGGGCCTTTCGAGGGTTGACAACTCTAAGATGTTACCGAACAGGTTTAGCATCTAGATAAGTTATAATCTCATGTTTGAGAATACGAGGGTCGATCCCTAGCATCTCTTCATAGGACCAAGAAAATACGTCTCAGAATTCCTTGAAGAGCTCGATGTAGATCATAATTTCTTCTGGTGAGCAATACACACCGATATTTACATTTTCAACCTTACCAGGGGTACAAGAGATGTCGATCATGATGGTAGGAGAAATTATCTCCATATTTCCTTTGGCATAAATGCCATACATATCAAGCGAAACTATGACATGACATATCTAGGAGGCTCCCCAGGCTCAAAAAATACTCAAAAATGAAATTTATCAAAATTGAACAAAACCAATTCCATTGTGATCGGCTCGTCATGCTTATTCTAGCCATATATTTAATTTCTCAAATGGGATCCATATGTGAGAGTTATCACACTTTGACCATTTTCTCAAACAACTAAAAAGTCAAAGGTCAACTGGAAAAAAGTCAATGCTGACGTCAACATGACATTACCAAAGCTATCTCATGATGCTGACGTGGCAACATGTGACTGGGAAGATGATGCAGACTTGGACCAATGGCAGAGTGACACTTATCAATATTCAGGCAAATGTAGTGGTGCCACGTGGCCCAGTCATGGGCAGCCACGTGGTACCCAGTCAACAATTGTGTGGCAAGTTTCAAAAGTTTTGGGGTCCATGGGTTTTGAACCCACGACCTATGACTGAGCACAAACTTTGGGAAAGTTCCAACAACCAACACGCCATGTGTGAAGCTTGTTTATACAAGCCACAATAAAATTATTTAAGTTGTAATATATGTGTAATGGAGGAGGAAGGGGGTTGGGGCTAAGCCCTAGCCCATGGACTTATCCACCCATGCGACCACAACACATGATGTTAGGTGCTCCACTATACGTGTGAGGTTTGGATAGGGCCTAGCCCTTGAACCTTAGTGCATCCATAAAACCACAAGCACAGTTCGGGGGCCTATCCCTTAGGGTGCAGATCATTCTAGGCTGAGGTTCCATACAGAGCACACCAAAGCCAGGGGCTGGCACAACTAGAGGGCCAACGCACAGGCCAAAGAGATGGCGCTTGGCCATATGTATGCATATGACCATGTAAAGAGGGTGCAAGCCTGATTTTGGGGGCTTAGCTCTTATATTAAAGTTGGAAAGTGGGTTTTTTTACCCTTTTATTGGATTTTTATTTAATTTATGCCTATAATAAGAGATTTAATGACTAGAAATTGGTTTTTTGAGGATATCTTGGCCATTTGGAGGGGATTTGATCCCAGAAAGAGGTCGGATCTTCAAGGGAAGTTGGGCTTCCTCATCTGAGACTAAAAACTATATAAACCAGGCTTTTTGAAGCTTAAGGAGGTAACTTTTTGATGCAGGGTTTTGGAGGAGCTGCCTGTAATTTTTGGCCATTTCTCATGTTTTGAGAGGCATTTTTCTCATGTTGTTGAGAGGATTTTGATGAGGCATGTATGTATCTGAGCAAGGAGGTCTTGCACAACATATATGAGACATGTTTTTCAACAACAAAGAGCCAATGTAAGAGATATTGAGCATTTGAAGAGCAATAAAGAGGTCCTCCACTTGGAAGCGGGCCCAGAGACATAGCCAACGATTGGTGAACTCCATTAACAAGTTCTTGTCTCTATTTCTCTTTATGTTTTTTTGTTCTCTTCTCTTAATTTGAAGCATGGTTATTAATGATTGATATCTTTATTCATTTATAAGCATCAATTAACAGTCATAATTATTATTTCGCAACAAGTTAATGAGTTTATGTATTTCGCGTTCTTATTGATCTGATGCATAAAGTACAATAAAATAAACTTGAAATTTATCAGTAATACCTATATTTTTTGGATCAATTTTAAGGTATCAAAGCATTTGGTTTTGAAGGTTTGACAGGAATTGCAAGCATTGGATGCTCACCAGAGAAAAACTCAAGCGAGGAGAAGGCCAACTTGAGGTTCGTAATACAGAGATTCAAAGGAGACCGCATAAACAAGAGATGTCTTCACCGAGAAAACTAGGTCCTTTTGCATCTGAGGACGATTTATTTGAGTCATTTCAATTGATGAAAGCCATGGTAGAGGAAATTTACCATGAAAGAGGACAACGAAGGAATCCAAAAGTTGAAGAAGGTGAATCTCCAGTAAGAGAAGAAGGAGGAGTTGGAGGTGGTGGACCTTCGAAAGATTCTTCTCCTTCATCCTCGTCATATACAAGTGAATCAAGTGTACATCCCTCCAAGGATAAGCAACCTAAAAAAAAATCATCATTCTTCTAATATGCCTTTATTAAAGTTAGATGTAAAGTTTCAATTACCCACATATGATGGTGAATTAGATGCATAAAAGCTAGATAACCGGGTAAGACAGTTAGACTTATATTACATGATACAAAGGATTGTTGATGATGAAACAAATATCCAACTTGCAAGTCTCAAATTGGGAGGCACAACTCTCATATGGTGGGAAAGAAAAACTAAGGATGATCTCAATAAAAATGGTAAAACAATCTCTTTCTGGAACGATTTTATCACTGCTTTGAAGAAATAATTATATCCATTAGCATACATGCAACAGGAAATGATGAATTGGCAAAGTTTAAGGCAAGCTAAAGGTCAAAGTGTACAATAATATACTCAAATATTTCATAAGAAAGATTTAAATGTGGGTATTCTGTTATATACACAAGAGACACTCCTAAAGTATATTGGTGGTTTACATTCTTATCTCAAGCACACTATTGTTATGCTAAATCCTTCTAACTTTGATGAAGTATGTGTACAAGACATTCACATTGAATCAAGTAAAGGGAATGTTGGTGATAGTGTTTCTACAAATACTTGGAAAAGAAAGGATTTAGGTAAAAGGAAAGAGAAAGGGAAGAATACATCCACAACAAGAAAGGAGAAGCCTACTTGCAAGCATTGAAAGAAAGTAGGCCATGATGAAGATCGTTGTTGGTTCTTACATCCTGACTTGAAGCCAAAGAAGTATGTCGACCAAGGAAGGAAGAATACCATCGCTGCAACAGTTCAAGTGGATCTTAGATCAGATTCTGGTGATGAGACATAGGTTGTAGCTATGGTAATCTGAGGTATAAATTATGTTGCAAGTACTAGCTCTTCTAAATTAGTTGTCATAAATGATGAGTGTAAAAGGAATGAAATTTTCCACATAAGGGTCATAACAAATAATGTTAAAATTGATACTCTTGTAGACAGTGGATCTCAAGCTAATCTAATTAGTGAAGAGGTTGTAAATAACTTGGGACTTGAAACTAAGTCTCATCCTAAACCATATCCATTGGGATGGATATGTGGTGATAATAATTTGTAAGTAACCAAGCAATGTAAAATCAAGTTTGTAATCACTTCTAATTATGTTGATGAAGTAGAGATTGATATAGTGCCATTGGACATATGTGGAATTGTATTGGGAAGCCCATACCTTTATGATAGGAAATCAATATTCTACCGGGAGGAAAATAAATATTTCTTTAAGAAAGATGGGAAAGAGTACATTGTTTGTGCTCATCGCATGAAAACTGACAGATCTTTTGCAACTACAGGACTTTTAAAAAGAATGGTAAATGCAAGAATTTTTTTAACACTTATGTCTGTAACAAAACAGGAAGTTAGTGATGCTAAACATGAGATGATTCCATATGTTTCTAACAGTCATGAAGTGTCACCAGGGGTACAACATGATGTTCAATTGCATACTTTGGTTACTGTCTTTGTGCAAAAGGGGAAGCATGTTTTGTCATTTTCATTTGCATACTTAGTATTGTTTTTTAGTTTGTTGCTATTAAGCGGTGTATGGCTGCAAAATGAGACAATGAATGTAGATGATTGTGAGATTGATGGGATGATTACTTTGATAAGCAATGCTATCTTAGTTTTCATGTTTGTTGTAACTAGTCGGGTGATCATTGTCCCAATAGAGAGGATGGATGATACAGGACAAGTGGGGAGGTAGTACCCTCACTTATTACCTGAGTAAAAGCAGAATTTTGGTGGTCCAAAATCTTCCAAAGTGGGGAGGAATGATCCAGGAGGCTCCCTAGGCTCAGAAAATGCTCAAAAATGAAATTTCTCGGAATTGAACGAAACCAATTCCATTGCGACCGGATCATCACGCTTATTTTGGCCATATATTTACTTTTTCAAATGGGCTCCATATGCGAGAGCTATCACACTTTGAACTTTTTCTCAAACAACTAAAAAGTCAAAGGTCAACTGGCAAAAAGTTAATGCTGACGTCAACATGACATCACCAAAGCTATCTCATGATGCTAACATGGTAGAGACAAGTGGCAACATGTGACTGGGCAGATGATGTTAGAAAAACAGGACCGCGGAGCAATAAAATAAAACAAATGCAGAAATAAAACACAGAAGATACACAATACAAGAGAGACACAGATTTACGTGGTTCACCCAGTGTGGGTTACGTCCACCAGAGAAATTGCCAGGTCCTTTCTTTATTATTATCCAGCAAAATGAAGGGATACAACCTACAGCAAAACCCACTGTAACTTCCTCTTCTTTCTCTCACAGTCTCCTCTCTCAGAATACAATACTCGCCAACATACATAGTTGCAATACATTTCCCTCATAAAAGAGGGTTGCCTTCTAGGGAAAAAAACCCTAACATAATCTCTATAGTTAGATCTACGACCTTATAATGAACGGTCTAGATTTACAATGAAATTACAATATACTTTTACAAGGCAATATTTTCTTTGAGGGCTTCGCCCTCGAACCCCCTCTGGGGGCCCGCTTGCCCCCAGACCCCCCAGTCGGGGGGATAGCCCCCTCGGACCCCGCAGAGGGGGTACCCCCCCTTTGCACTCCCCCGTGTGGAAGAGTGTACATACTTCTGGGGTGTAAATACTTCATGGGGTATAAACACGACTGAAAGTAAAAGACCTCTAAATCAGGAAGATAATCAGGCTCCACAACCAACAATCTCCCACTTGGAGACTGATCTCAACAAATCCACCGCTGTTGAATATGCTGGACTCTGAACCTTCTTGGACCTGGAAAATTTCTCATCTTCATCTTCATTCTTGAAGACCAACTGAAACTGAGCAAGAACTCAGTTTCTCCCTGGTTACTCCCTTTGTTAACATGTCTGTAGGATTCTGGCTAGTG
>ML780550.1:258524-273351 GCA_009831015.1 Picea engelmannii | reverse complement strand
CCTTACTCCTCTCCAGTCGTCATGGTACTAAAGAAAGAAGGTTCTTGGAGAATGTGTCCTGACTTCCGTGCTCTCAACAAACTAACCATCAAAGACAAATTTCCCATTCCTGTCATTGATGACCTCCTGGATGAATTGAGTGGTGCTCAATTCTTTACCAAACTTGATCTTCGCTCGGGCTATCACCAGATACGTATGAAAGAGGCCGACATTCCCAAGACCACCTTTCGCACTCATGAGGGCCACTATGAGTTTTTGGTCATGCCATTTGGTTTGTGTAACTCCCCCTCCACCTTCCAGAGCCTCATGAACCATGTCTTCCACCCTTTTCTCCATCATTTTTTCTTAGTTTTCTTTGATGATATCCTCATCTATAGAAAAACCTGGACAAACCATCTTACTCATGTGGATCAAGTTCTCTGCCTACTCTCTCAGCACCAACTTTTCCTAAAACAGTCCAAATGTGCTTTTGGTGCCTCAGAAGTAGAATACTTGGGTCATCTGGTGGGAAAGGATGGTGTCAGGGTGGACCCAAAAAATATTGAATCTATGCAAGACTAGCTACACCCAAACACTCTCAAAAGCTTGCATGGATTTTTGGGCCTCACAAGGTATTATCACAAGTTCATTAAGAACTACGGAAATATTGCAGCACCTCTCACGACTCTCCTAAAAAATAACTCTTTCACTTGGACTCCAGCAGCTGCTCAAGATTTTCAAACCTTGAAGACGGCCATGTGCACCACTCCGGTTCTGGCCCTTCCCGACTTCACAAATACCTTTGTGTTGGAATGTGATGCCTCAGGAAAAGGAATTGGCGCTGTCCTTATGCAAGAGGGTCAACCTTTGGCCTTCACTAGCAAGCAACTGTCTGAAAAGAATCTGGGAAAACCCATTTATGAAAAAGAAATGTTGGCGATTCTACATGCTATTGAGTTGTGGAATCCGTATCTATTGGGGCAACGCTTACAAATTAAGACAGACCATCAAAGCCTCAAGTACTTTCTGGAACAACGCATTTCCTCCCAAGAGCAACAAAAATGGGTGACTAAGATCTTTGGATATGATTATGAGATCATTTACAAGAAGGGCAAAGACAATGTCGTGGCAGATGCACTGTCCCAAAAATATGAAGATGAAGGATCCCTTTTTTCTCTTTCCTTCATTGTACTCGATTAGCTCCAAGCTATGCACTAGGAATGGCTTCAAGATCCCAAAAGTTCACATCTGATCCAGCAACTACAGAATAAGGCTCTGGCTCCCCTAGGGTACTCCTGGCTCTAGGATGAGCTTCGATACAAAGGCCACTTGTATTTAAGTAAACAATCCAAGCTCAAATCCACGGTGCTTTCTGAGCTTCATGCTACACCCACAGCGGGGCACTCAGGGTTCACCAAAACATATGACCGAGTCAAATGTTCTTTTTTCTGGGATGGTATGAAACAGGACATCCGTCAGTTTGTCGCTGAATGTGAGGTGTGTCAACGCAACAAGGGAGAAACAGTCAAATCTCCAGGCACCCTCCAACCGCTTTCGATTCCCCCTACTATTTGGAAGGATATCTCTATGGACTTTATTACAGGCTTACCCAAATCGGGGAATAAATCAGTCATAATGGTGGTGGTGGATCGCCTTTCTAAGTATGCTCATTTTTTTTCTCTTCCCCACCCATTTACTGTATCCACGGTGGCTCAAATTTTCATGGACCAGGTCTTCAAGCTTCATGGCATGCCACACTCTATTGTTTTCGATCGAGACCCAACTTTCACAAGCAATTTTTGGGAAGAGTTGTTTAAGATACAAGGCACACAATTGCATCTCAGCTCAGCTTATCATCCCCAAACAGATGGTCAAACGTAAGTTGTCAACAAGTGTTTGGAAACATATCTGAGGTGATTTGCCTCTAAAAAAAAACACCAGTGGGATCAATGGTTACCCCTCTCCAAATGGTGGTACAACACTACATACCATACAACCACTCGAATGAAGCCTTTTGAAGCAGTATATGGAGAGAATCCACCTTCAGTTCTCTCATACTTACCGGGTACCTCGAAGGTCTAGGCGGTTGACCAAACACTTATAGTCTGAGAGGATATCCTTCGTACCCTTAAAGAGAACTTGGTAATGGCACATAATAGAATGAAGAAGCAAGCAGATCAAGGTCACTCTGAACGTCAATTTGCAGAAGGGGATCAGGTGTTTCTGAGAATGCAACCATATAAGAAAACTTCCCTCAAGGCTGAGCATTGTCAGAATCTAGCACCCAAATTTTATGGCCCCTACACAGTTCTCAAGCGTGTGGGACAAGTCGCATATCAGTTAGCTCTGCCCAGTCAGACAAAGATACATCCTGTTTTTCATGTTTCATGCCTGAAGAAGGTGATTGGAACCAGGTGCCAAATTCAAACCAACCTTCCAGAGTTAGTTGAAGAAGGATCCATTTAGATACAGCCAGAAGCAGTTTTGGACCAGCGTGAGCGTCGCCTGCGTCAGAGAACCATCAAGGAAGTGCTAGTACAGTGGAAAGATATGACTCCAGCAGATGCCACTTGGGAACCAACTACCATTCTGCAGTAGTTTCCACATCTCAAGCCTTGAGGACAAGGCTTTTTTTAAAGGGGCGTACATGTTAAGGTCCTAACCCGCACATAGGTAGATCAATTTATTCGAATGTAATAAAGGTCAATATTAATAAGGCCTTTCAATAAAATAGAATAAGGTGGATGTAAGAATACCTAATAGAAGCTTCTGCTTCTAGAAGGATCTTCCTCTAGATGCTTCTCTTAATAGACATATTTAGTATAAATAAGGGTCGAGGGTATGAGAACCCTAGCTTGGAGATTATTGTAACAGAGCGCTGCTTGACTGGAGGTTGCCCCCTCAAAGAGGCCTGTGAACATTGCTTTCTGAATTAAAGTGTTATTTCTATTGCTATTTTGTATATCATTTCTTTGTATTGTGAAGATTATGCTGGATATTTTACTGTTATTCTGCCATTTCTAGCATTTTATTTCTGTTCTGCATATTTTATATATCTGGTATCTTGCAGGAAGATTTGTCTGTTAAATTAAATACTAGTTTATAATGGTCAATTAGAAATTAGACTTAGGCATTAATAAAGTCAAAGTGACTTTAGGTTAATTTATTTTTGTTTAGGTCAGATATTTTCTTTTAGGTTATATTTTCACTTTATCCCACATTCATAAAGTGGTTTGACTCTACTTGATTGTAGCCTATATAAGAAATCTATTTTCTCTCTTATTTCATTGATTGAATAAAGACATATAACCTTATTCAAGTTATCTTGGTTTCTGTGTGTGCTTGATTTCCGTTACATGGTATCAGAGCGAGGTTAGGGCCATTGAGTCTGGGAGCACGTGAAGACCTAGGGACTTCTACCAACAGTGATGTATCGAGGGATCGCCAGCGTAGAACACTCAAGGAGCCGAAAGGGTTTTGGATCAGCGGGAGCCGGGTTCATTTGATTTTTCAGTTTTAAAAGCCAGATTGCAGGTATTTTTCCATTATTTATCTGCTAAGTTCAGTATTTTACGATCATCTATGGCTACATTGACCAAGATCATGTTGGAAGGCAACCAAAAGTTCTCTGGGAAGAACTACAATACCTGGAAGCAACACATGTTGGTCATTTTGCATACTGGTGCCTGTCAGATGCTGTTCTGGGCACAAGTCCTTGTCCCACGGTTGCAGGTAAAGGCAAGGACAAGTTTGATGGCCAAGACAGAGAGGCCGTGATGCTGATAAAATTGTCTGTGACAGATGAGATGCTACCTGAGGTTCATAATGGGAAGATTGTTGCAGCGATCTGGAAACAGTTGAAAGAGACCCATGAGATTTCAGATAAGGGTCAAGCATTCTTTTTAAAGAATATGTTGTTCTCGATCAAGATGAGTGAGGGTGCCTCTCTCCAAGATCACTTACTCAAGATCAAGGACATCCGAGAGCAGCTAGAGGCCATTGGTCAGAAGATGGAAGAAGAGGACATGGTGGTGATCATGTTGAATAGTTTTTCAGGGTCCTACAAGCACTTCATTGAGATCTTGAACATCACAACTACAGACATTGACCTGAATTTTGGATATCTATCCAATAATCTCTTACAACAGGATAGGTGGAAGAAGTAGTTTGGGAGCAGTAGTGAGACAGAGGGTTCAGAGCAGGCCTTTGCAGCCAAAGCTAAAGGCAAAGGCAAATGGACAAGGAAACCTGGTCCAGGAAATGATGAGGATGCCACCAAAAGCTTGAAGACCATCACTTGTCATTACTGTGGAAAGACTGGCCATATTAATAAACACTACAGAAAGCGGTTGGCAGATCAGAAGAAAAACCACGGAGGGTCTCATCAGAAGGCCCATGTCGCAGAGCACATGAAGGAGAAGGAGGTAGCCTTCTATGCCTTTATGTCCTGTACACAAGAAGATCAATCCAACTCATCTTCTTGGTTTGTTGATTCAGGTGCATCTAGGCATTTCACCAATTAGAAAGATTGGTTCACAAATTTTACACCTAGTCCATCCAAAGACTCGGTGATCTTCGGTGGAGGCAAGGAGTATAGTATATTCGGCAAGGGGAATGTTCAGATTTCCTTCGGAGGAAAGATGCTTATGTTTCTCAACATCCACTATGTGTCAGGTATGGAGCTTAATATGCTCTCAGTTAGTCAGATTATGAAGCACTCTCCTCACTTGGATGTAACCTTTAGCAATCACAAGTGCTATATCGTTGACAAGAATACCAAGAAGATCGTTGCTCTTGGTGTGGAGGACCATGGTCTATTCAGATTGGTGGATATTGGGTAGGGCAGAGAGCATGCACTGGAAGTGAATAGTGCATCAGACATCTACACACTATGGCATCACAGGTATGGGTACCTCAATTTTAACTACCTCTCTTAGTTGGCATGAGAGAAACTGGTAAATGGACTTCCAGAAATTCAACAGAAGATTCAGGGAGTTTGTGTATCTTGCCAGGCAGGGAAGCAACATCGAGCGCCATTTGATGAAGGACAAACTTGGAGAGTGCATAGGGTCCTTTAGCTGGTTCATGCAGACATATGTGGACCAATGAACACGACATTGATCACTAGTGCCAAGTATTTCCTTCTGTTTGTTGATGATTTCAGTAGGAAAATGTGGGTGTATTTTTTGAAGTTGAAGTCTGACATGTTTAAAGAATTTCAAAACTTTAAAGAATTAGTCGAGAATGAGTCAGGTTGTCATATTACCTCTCTTAGATCTGATAATGGTGGAGAATTATGCTCCAAATAATTCAATAATTTTTGTGCTAAACATGGGATCAAGAGACAATACACCACACCCTATACTCCACAATAGAATGGGGTGGTTGAAAGGTGAAACCGTACTATCACAGAGATGTCCAGATGTATGTTGGAGAACAGGTGTGTTCCTAATAGGTTTTGGGCAGAGGTAGTGTTCACAGTAGTGTACTTGCTGAATAGATCTCCCACGATGGAGGTAAAGCAGAAGATTCCAGAGGAAGCATGGTATGGAAGAAATCCCAAAGTAAGTCACTTGAAGGTCTCTGGTTCTACTGCTTACACTTGGATTCTAGCTGTGAAATAAACCAAGTTAGAACCGAAGAGTAAGAATATGATGCTTATAGGGTACAATGACACCCATAAATATTACAGATTAGTTGATGTTGACACTGATAAGGTGAGCTTTAGAAGAGATGTTGTTGTTGATGAGGAGGTTGGACCCTTCCATACTCCTCCCGCATTCAAAGTTACTGAGCAGACAAAAGTCATTGAAGATTCAGGTGTCAAGCTTCTGATAGATCCACTTGAAGGGGGAAAATATTATGAGCATGATGATGAGGAGTCAGAATAGGATGAGTCTCATAGGTCAGTTAGATCAGTACATTCTGAAGAAGGAAGCCCAAGTCATGGTGGCAATACTGACTTGGAAGCTAGGGATTCCAAAAGACCCAAGTGGTGGCACAACACCATTGGAGATGATTAGATAGGAGAGATGATCGAGGGAAGATCATCACAAGGTAAGAGTAAACAACAGACTGACATAGTCAACGTTTATCTTATGGCCAATATTCAGGAGATCTATGAGCCTCAAGTATTCAAGGAAGCAAAAGGAAGACCGAAAAGCATGTAAAATTTCGAAAGAAACTTGGTGTAGTGAGTAGATTGACCATTAAGGGAGGGTGTTAAATTAAATATTAGTTTATAATGGCCAATTAGAAATTAGACTTAGGCATTAATAAAGTCAAAGTGACTTTAGGTTAATTTATTTTCTTTTAGGTCAGATATTTGATTTTAGGTTATATTTTCACTTTATCCCACATTCATAAAGTGGTTTGACTCTACTTGATTGTAACCTATATAAGAATGCTATTTTCTCTCTTATTTCATTGATTGAATAAAGACATATAACCTTATTCAAGTTATCTTGGTTTCTGTGCATGCTTGATTTCCATTACATTGTCATGCCAAATGTATTGGTCAGAATCTACATTGAGGAGGTGGGGTTGTAGGATGGAACTTGAGCCGAAGCTTGTCCTCCAAGTTGACTGTTCCACCCAGAAGTAGGAGGATTTGACCCAAGGTTAAAAGCAAGGATACCTCCCATATTATGAGTCATTTGAGGGATTTGAAATCCACCAAATGAAAAAGGAGTGTAGGGAGGTGTACTTCCCCCAATCCCAATGCTAGCATTAGGGCCAGCAGCTAGGATGTAGTTCGAAAAATGTGATGTGAAGTTAGGCATACCATAAGAAAATGGACTAGAATCCATAGGGATGGACTGAACATTGTAGCCTGGTAAGAAGCTAAGATACCTAAATGGGTTCGAGGCAGTATATTCAACATTAACTATAGGTCAAGCCATAGTAATGATAAGTACCTCCAACACTACGACCATAGAGGTTTCAGGAGTTGAAGGGGTGCCATTAACTATAGTGGGTATGGGAGTCGAAGGGCTCCTAGAATTTTGAAGACCAGGTTCAATACTCATTCTTGTAGAATCACAAGTCTGAACGGTGGACATGTGTGTACCACGTATAATGAATCTACTCCTTTTAGAAGGAAAGGACACATAATTCGATGGTAACTGTAACAAGTGACGGGACCAGCGGGGAGGCTTGTCTGAATCCATGATGACTTAAGACTCTAAAGATAAAAAATGTATCCTAAGGCCAAATAGTAAGAAAAGAGAACACCAAAATTCAAATGGTCAATATGCATGCAAACAGGGTAAAGTGGTTGAGTGGCCTCCCTCCCTAAAGAAGGTATGTCTTTCCCAAGAGGGGCCTGAGACTCCCTGCTAAAGATTGGAGGTAACATAATCATTTATAAGGGCCCTCGTGGGCTTAACAACCATTCAGTCAGATCCCCCCAGAGAGGTAATCCTCCATAAAGGTTGTGTGTTGTCCGACCCTTATCTGACCCAGGGTACTTGCAAAATAACCCCTGCAAGTAAGCTATGAGACACCTAAGTCAAGAAACTAATAAACCACCATATAATCGATACACAAGCGAGAAGTCATAAGTCAGTTCCACCGTATGGGTAGGGTAGAAAATCTCAAAACCTTGAAAGCACCGCCTCTCACGGAGGTAAAGGGGCTAACAAGATCCCTAGATACGAATAGATCACTAGAAATATCTCTTACGCTAGGAAGGTATTTGGGGGATATCCCTTCAACCAAATTTGCTTGACCTCATGATTAACTCCGACGTGAGAGGATCCTCCTAATCTTACCAATTATACAATGGATTTCTCCACTCCCTGACTCAGACACATATGTTTATTTAATTGACTTGGAGAAGTTCACTCACAAAATCCTATTCCAAGGCATTAAATCCTAGGCTAGTTTGTGCACCCTAGAAAATAAGATCGTTACTAATAAATTTTAAATTATAGCGTTGATTTTAATGGCTGTGATTACTCAAGAAGATATGGTAGTGAAACTCATGGTTTTATGACTCTGAAAGAAAAGTAAATATGAAAATAATGCAAATTCCTAACTTTAACTTTTAATGAATGATACGCTTCTAAAAATGATGCAATTTAAAAATTCAACTCTACAATTCAGAAGTAAAATGCAATCTTTCACTGTAAGCACTAAGATAATGATAAAAACTCAAAAGACAAAAAATCCCAAGCAATGCAAAATGCCTATTTTGTTTTTTGTATTTTCAATATATAGAAACTGAAAATGCATGGAATGAAAAGTAACTTGATATATAGCCCTACCGTGTATAAAAAAGAGATAACTCAAGAAGGATATCAAGCCACGAAACACCCAACCCAATGTACAAGGACAATAAAAATGAAAACATGAAGAGAAAGACTTCGCCCAAAAATTCAACCAAAAGAGGTTTTCCTATCATCCCATAGGCACTCAACAGGCACTTCAGATACCTAAGAAGGCTCAGCAAGCATCAAATCCCACCCAACAAACACCAAACCAAGCAAATAGGCAAGGAGAAAAGGTGTACATGACTGTTTGGGAAAACAGAGCGTATATACACAACTTGCAGTGAGACAACCTACATGTATACGCGACTGCCAAGGCAAAAGGTGCGTATATGCTTTGAGACAAGGCCAAGCAAGGGAGAAAGGCTAAAAACTCAAACCCATAGTGAACATGAGATGTCAAGCAATGATACGACAAGAACCACATTAGAAATGAGAGAAATATAAGGAGAAAAGTACTTCAAACCCTAAAAAAGAAGATTCAATTCCTAGTATTTCCGCCAATTCTGTTACGAGGAAAATCTCTCTATGGCTAGGGTGAACCACAACAGACGAAAATGACTATAGAAATCAAATCTATCCCAAAAACATGCTATATAAACCAATGTGCAAGCAATATAAGAAAGAGGCCTACCTCGTCCAGATGTTTGATGATGTCCACAGTTGAGAACTTCGTCCCAAAGCTATATACCTGCAACAAGTTCTCAATAAAAAAGAAAAGCAAGAATATGGTGTAAATATAAAAGGTTAGCACATTATATAGCATAATCCATCAATATACATAACAAATATGGACATGGATAATAATACATATATTTGCAAGATATCAATTGGATGGGAAAGGAGAATTTCTATTAATAAATGATCAACATAAGTGAAAAGATTATGGACTTCCATGTCGGCATAGTTCTAAACCGAGAAACCGAGTTCCTTCCAATTGGGCCCCCACCACTTCAATCCTCCACCAAAGGAAATATCATATAAGGGAGACAAAGAGGGTCTCCATCAATAGGGAAGGGCTTGGGGGATGAACACTGTGTTCAGACTTAAAGGACAAAGGGATGCATACTCAATATGAAGTAATTAATTTATCCATAGTAACGTTTCTCTCAAAGTTGAATTCTTTCTCCTTTTTTCCGCAACTCTAAATTGGCTTCTTTATAGCCTTAAAAATACAACTGGAGGGTTGAGTCAAAACGTTTCCAGTATATGGAAGGCCAAGGATCAGAGATCTCATGTCATGACATGGAAACCTGACATTTAATTTTGATTTTCTGGCACAAATCTCGATGTACACAGGTTGTAGTGGAGTAGCTCGCATATACGCTTTCTGTATAGGGTGCAAGATGCATACAAGTGGAAAAAATTTATGTTTTGGTTTCTGGACTTTAGTAACAGGGAAGACAAGTCTGCATAGGGAAATGGAATAAGGCTCTCTCTGCAAGATTGCATAGGGTGAGGCAAATCTTTCTCTAACATGGAGCCTACCAAATTGGTTTTTGGGTGGTTTTTGCATCCATTTTTTAGCAATTTTTTCTTTTGGAACTTTTGTGGTGCATGGGCAGATTTCTGGCTTAGCCCATGGTTTTCTAATTTCAATTAAGGAATTAGGGTTGCAGTATAATCCAATTCAATGGATTGGATGCCATGAGATCATATATATATATATATATATTGTATTGTAAACAATGAAGATGACGACGATGAATAAGAATTAGAGTTGTGGATCTAAATCAGTGGTTGGTTCTCTCGGTTCAGGTTTCCATGGTAAATCTCTATGTATATCTATGATTGCAATTGTGTTCTTTTCTATTTCTTACGAATCTATGTGTGCATTTCATTATTGTAAAAAGCTTAATACTTACATTTGGTATAAGAGCAATTATTGGCTTCAAGGGGATGACTTTGTGGCCAGGGGTTTGGCTTGGGTCTATCATAAACCTTGTTACAATGGGAGATCTACGATATATATTTTTGTAGTAAAATAAATGATGAGCAGTTCAAAAATAAAGATCAAGAAATTTAATAGTCAATGTTTTGAGCTATGGAAGCTCAAGATGGAAGATTTATTGGTAGAGAAAGATCAATGAGGCTAACGGTTAGCTTGGATAAAAGATTGCAAGTTCCTATAAAACATACTCAAAGCACATAGGTTGAAGGTGAGAATGTTTAAATTTTTAAAATATTTGAAGATTAACATGGATAAATATGTGTTGCATTTAGATTTTCATCCTATATATGGATGATGTGGATATTGTTTTGGGGTATCCTTGGATGGACTCAATTGGTACAATTAATATTAATGTGAAAAATAATTTTTTGAAGATTTGGTACAAGAAAAATAAAATTACATTGCAAGATACTTTTCTTACTAAGCAATAAGTGTTTGAGGGATAACCTAAATATAAATTTGTAGGGTGACTAATTGCAATAAACAATGAAACATGAGATGAAGAGTTTGAGGTTGAATCAAAATAATACATTATAGAAGAACTTGAAGAAAATATCCATGAATGGCATAAAAAGGAAGAAGAATATAAGGCACTAAATCACATAAGGAATTACATGTTTAAGGTTCAAAGAAATAAGACTCGATAGCTAAGGTTTCTATATATCGCCACCTACACCACTTGAATAAGTAATAATCATCAATGTAAGGGAGTGAGCATCAATAAAATTAATATGGATCAACATGGAACCAAAAAGGAACCCAGTATGTAGGCACATGGATGACTAAAAGAAAATAATTAATATATGAGAGTAGCACAATGAAGACATGGAACCCAAGGAGAAAACAAAATCAAGATCGAGGAGGAAGGGCCATAGTTGGACCTCATGTCCACATTTCAATAGGATGGATGGATGAGCGCATTATACTAATTGGGTACATTGATTAGAAGGTCATATTACATGGATTCTTCCCATGTTTCAAGGATGAAACATGTGAAGAGGGATGGAATGTAATGTGTCTATGGAGGATAACATGGGGTACCTAGGGAGGTACCCAAGGGGATAATGAAAGTAATGTGTTTGTAATCATGGAAAATACCACTTGGTAGTTGATGGGTAATAGATAGGCCCAATAGATAGTTAATATGAAATAATATAATAATAAGGGGTAGTTGGCATAGAATCATAGGAATACTCACGAAAAAGTATAAATCCACATCAATATCATTGTATCAGATATATTGGATGTTGATTCTTGTAGCCAGAATGGCTTCTGGAGTGACTCCTTCCATAAGAAGTAATTGATGGTGTTACCCTACCTTCATATTTCTTCTCTATATTATTGTGTTTCTTACGATGTGAATTTATTTGATACTTATGAAATATAATATTTTATATTATGTTATATCTCTCAAGGTTTACTTTACTAAAGGTATACCTCTAGAAAGTTGGTCTAAAATTGTTAGGATTAAAGAATATGGTGGTTGAGGATTGAAGAATATCTACATCTTTAGCTAGGAATTAGTTGCAAAAATCATTTAGAGGCTTCTATTCATTGAAGGAATGTGGAATAAGGTGATGAAACACAAATACATTAGAGAAAAATATGTGGAGGATTGGTTTATATTGGAGAATAAAGGAACAAAAGGTTATTCAAATGTTTGGAAATCAATTTTAAAGGAAGCCCCTTCTGCTAGGAAAAGGGATAACTTGGGAAGTTGGGAAATGCTATATGATAAGAATAGGTTAATACCCTTGGATTAGTGTTAATGGAAGATATAGACATTCATCCCCTTTAATAGTAAGATTTCATGATATGAGTTTCCACTAGCCGAAAGATGTGGCTAGTCCTAGCTATGGTTGGGTTCGGGATTAGATAGTTGTTGGATTACTGAGAGGGGGGGGTGAATAAGTAATAGATCAATTTAATCCTTTTTAACCATATAATCCAAGTGTTATATCAATGTATCATTATCATCGAATAACTACAGAGTAAATAAGAAATGAACAAATGAACAATAATACACATACATAGTACACCAGTGTTTTACATGGAAACCCAAAGCAGGAGAAAACCACATAATTCTTTTTCTTATATGTCTTGAAGAATTACATTCATTGGAATCACCAACTTCCTTTTTTTCCAGCTACAACCTGAAGGAAGCTCCAACTCCCCTATTCGCTGGCTACAACTAGAAGGAGGCTACAACCCCATATGCTCTCTGAATACATCTGGAAGGTGGCTACAACCACCTGTACTTGCCTTGTCTAACCGCCCTAAAGTATAAGTAGAATGATGGAACCACTGCCACACTATCACTGTGAGATATACCGCTGTAAACCTGTACCAATAAACTTTAACCATGCATCAACCATGCATCGACCTGTACCTCAGCATGTAATCAACCTGTACCATAAAAAAGTGCATCCAACCATGTACCAAGCATGTACCAATCATGTGTCGACTACTCATCAACTATGAATCATCAATATGTACCAACATCAACAACTATACACCTCATGCATGTGCCAACTCATCAATTACTTGTCTCAACCATGTACCCAACATGTATGATCCAAAATCGGATCCAGAAGCCTGACAGGGCTTGAAAAATGCTCAAAAATGAAAGTGCTCGGAATGCGACGAAACCTGTGCCATTACGTTCGTCTCGTCTTCCTGAGTCCGGTGGTATATTTACTTTGTCAAATGGGCTCCGTATGGAGAAGATATCACGTTCTGTCCGATAAGTTAAACAAGCAAAAAATTTCATGACTGTACAGTCCGTACAGTCCACGTGTCATGCTGACTATGCAGACCGTACGGTCTGTACAGGTGACATGGTAGCTCCAACAGATGACATGTGGAAGCCTTGGATGATGACACGTGGCAGAGCATGATAGGTCGGTTTGGCGTATGGATGGACCAATGCAGAGGTGACACGTGTCACCACTGGAAGGGTGACACGTGGCACGGATGACATCAGCAGCTGATGTGGCAGAGGTGACGTGGCATGACCGTACGATAACATGGCAACATCTGGTTGGTTGTTGAAGGTGAATGATATCGTGACATGTAGCGTTTGTTGGTCAATGATTGGGTGCCACGTGGCCCAATCATGGGCTGCCACGTGGCACCCCGGAAATGGCTGATTGGTTGTGTTTAAAATAGTATGAGGTCCGTGGGATTCGAACCCATGACCTCCCGGTGGCTCTACGCTTTGGTAGAGTGTGGGATACCAATAGCCCACACATTGTTGCTTATATTATATATGTATAACAATATATAAAAGTTCAATTTATATATTGATTGGCGCGGGGGTCCAGGCTGGGGCTTAGCCCCAGCCCTCAGTCACACTATTATTACATGTGTCCATACCTACCAATAGAACATGCAGGGTTTTAAAAAAACCCTTGGTCCTTTGCGTTGTTCCATATGACCAACCGGGAGCGCGGAATAAAACGGTTAAGTTTTAAGCCCTTTTTGCCAACGCGTGTGGTCATATGACCCATATGCCCAGGTGCCTAGGTGGTTAGGGGTTGGCACAACCTTAGCCATCCTATGGTTTGCACCATTGGTGGGGTTGTGCCCGGTGCCAGGTTTTTGCGCTTAAATAAGCGTGTGTGCCAGGTTTATGAGGAGAGGGTGCGTTTTGTAGGACCAGTGACAACAAGCTTGAAAGGGAAAACTTCCAGGAGGCATAACTTCTTCGTTTTTCGACCGATTGAGGTGCCGAAAGAGCCCAGATGGGGGTTTTTGGACGCTCTGAATCCATTGGAGCAGTTGTAATAGATTTATACTGAAGAGAAACCAAGATAAATCCATTTTGAGGCAGAGAAGCTTTTGAGGAGGAGACATTGTCGGACCATTTCTGGGAGCTCCGGACGTCCATTTTGCGTGCCGTTTTATTTGCATGGTTCTAGAGATCTGGAAGAACATGACCAGACCAGTATTGTAGCCATTTGGAATTGCAGTGATGTAATTTTGAGCATCTGAATAGAAATAAAGAAGTCTCCCCCACATAGAAAAGGCCCGGAGATGTAGGCAAAGTTGTGTCGAACTCCGTTATCAATCTGCGTGTTGTGGTTTGCTGTTTATTATTCATTACAGATCTGCTTATGTGTACATGGTTGTCATAATTCCTCTTCTTTCCTCATTCTTTCACTAAGTTTCTCAAATGGTTAATTAACGCATGCAAAATTAAAACTCAACCATAAGTCATTAAAAGATCCGACGGATCAAGTGGTATCAGAGCTAGTTGACGTTTGGATTTGAGTTGCATGTTAACCAGGGAAAAGATACAACGTGGTGAAGGCGATATTGTTCCAGAGAATCCATTAATTGGATTGAGAAGAAGAGTTTCTCATAGTGAGAAGATGGCATCGGAAGAAGGGATTTCTCAAGATGAGAAAGAGTTCCGGAAAACATTCCTTGCTATGTCGGAGATGGTGAAAGTCTTGTACGAAGATTACTTGGAATGGAAGAGGCCAGTTTTGGGTGATTCTTCAAAGGGAAAAAGTGAAGAGGAAGAGGACCATCCTTATATTCCTCCTTCACCTCCATCAACACCTCCTTCTTCTCCTTCTTCTTCAAGTTCAAGTTCTAAATCTAGTGGAAAGAAAAATGTTCA
>ML780550.1:222541-257084 GCA_009831015.1 Picea engelmannii | reverse complement strand
GACGAAACCCATGCCATTGCGTCCGTCTCGTCTTCCTGAGTTCGGTGGTATATTTACTTTGTCAAACGGGCTCCGTATGGAGAAGATATCGCGTTCTGTTCGATAAGTTAAACAGGCAAAACATTTGATGACTGTACAGTCCATACAGTCCACGTATCATGCTGACTGTGTAGACCGTACGATCCGTACAGGTGACGTGGAAGCTCCAATAGATGACACGTGGCAGCCTCGGATGACGACACGTGGCAGAGCATGATAGGTCGGTTTGGCGTACAGATGGACCAATGAAAAGGTGACACATGTCACCACTGGAAGGGTGACACATGGCACAGATGACGTCATCAGCTGACATGGCAGAGGTGACGTGGCATGACTGTACGATGATGTGGCAACATCTGGTTGGTTGTTGAAGGTGAATGATATCGTGACACGTGGTGTTTGTTGGTCAATGATTGGGTGCCACGTGGCCCAATCATGGGCTACCACGTGGCACCCCAGAAATGGGTGATTGGTTGTGTTTAAAATAGTATGAGGTCCGTGGGATTCAAACCCATGATCTCCTAGTGGCTCTGCCCTTTGGTAGAGTGTGGGCTACCAATAGCCCACACATTGTTGCTTATATTATATATGTAAAACAATATATAAAAGTTCATTTTATATATTGATTGGCGCGGGGGTCCGGGCTGGGGCTTAGCCCCAGCCCTCGATCACACTATTATTACATGTTTCCATACCTACCAACGGCGCGTGCAGGGTTTTAACACAACCCTTGGTCCTTTACGTTGTGCCATATGACCAACCGGGAGCGCGGAATAAAACGGTTAAGTTTTAAGCCCTTTTTGCCAATGCGTGTCGTCATATGACCCATATGCCCAGGTGCCTAGGCGGTTAGGGGCTGGCGCACCCTTAACCGTCCTACAGTTTGCACCGTTGGTGCGGTTTCACCCGGTGCCAGGTTTTTGCGCTTAAATAAGCGTGTGTGCCAGGTTTATGAGGAGAGGGTGCGTTTTGTAGGACCAGTGACAACAAGCTTGAAAGGGAAAACTTCCAGGAGGCATAACTTCTTCGTTTTTCAACTGATTGAGGTGCTGAAAGAGCCCAGATGGGGGTTTTTGGACACTCTGAAGACATTGGAGTAGTCAGAATAGAGTTATACTGAAGGGAAACCAAGCTAAAGCCATTTTGAGGCAGAGAAGCTTTTGAGGAGGAGACACTGTTGGACCATTTCTGGGAGCTCCGGACGTCCATTTTGCGTGCCGTTTTCTTTGCATGGTTCTAGAGATCTGGAAGAACATGAATAGACCAGTATTGTATCCATTTGGGATTGCAGCGATGTACTTTTGAGCATCTGAATAGAAATAAAGAAGCCTCCCCCACAGAGAAAAGGCCCGGAGACGTAGGCAAAGTTGTGCCGAACTCCGTTATCAATCTGCGTGTTATGGTTTGCTGTTTATTATTCATTATAGATCTGCATATGTGTACATGGTTGTCATAATTCCTCTTCTTTCCTCATTCTTTCACTAAGTTTCTCAAATGGTTAATTAACGCATGCAAAATTAAAACTCAACCATAAGTCATTAAAAGATCCGACGGATCAATGTACCTTAACCAAAATCCCTGATCAATTACATCATCCAAATATGATTTGTAACTTTGTAATAGACCTGGTGTATATTATCACATACCTGTAAACCTTCCTTAAATTTAACAACAATATACTAGCATTTTCATCAAACTTTTCTTTAGTCTCACATGACTAGTTTTGGATTAGTCAACAACCCTAACTTGAAATAATCATAACTATGTACCTATAATGAATAAATATATGAAACTGATACACAATGTTGTTCAGTGTGTTTAATGCAATTCCTCTAGGTGTCACTACTTGGAACCTCTCAGAAAAGGAGTTATAGAACAAATGTCATACCTTGCTGAATTCTGGCTTATTCTAAAGAGCGACCTTGTAGAGTGTTCCCCACATAGAATATTTGTTGAATCGATCTAAAAATGTTACAAAACATACTAAAAAATATAATATAACCAACACATTTAGTCTTATTGAATTTGGATATGGTATGAATAAGTTATGACATTTTTACCTGAACACCTGTTTTGGACTAGTTTTAGTACTAGTCACAAATCCTATTTTCCACATAGTGTAACTCCAAAAATACAACGATGCACAAGTTGAATTTTTTACCACAGATACTTGGATATGTTTCCTAAATGACCTATCAATATCACAGTCTGAATCATTATATAAAAAACTTTATTGCAAAAATGGTGAGATGACCTGTAAATAACATACCTTAGAAAGCATCATCAAAAGAATTTATCCTCCCTTGAACTCCGACCTTATTTTTTTCACATTCCCTCTGAAATTCGGTTTAGATATCCTCTGGTTACCTCAGTCACCTATAGATATTCAATATTCTCAAGTGTAATTAAAATGAGAGAGACTTGTCTCTTATTTATACTTTCCATCTTCTAGGTCACTTATAACCCATTTAACCCATTTCTAGGTTACTTAACCTATTTATAGGTCACTTAACCCATTTATAGGTCACTTAACCCATTTATAGGTCACTTAACCTTCCTTGTTTTTAGGGTTAACCACTTTCCATAATTAGAAAGTTCTCCATTACTTTATCATTTAAATATTCCTCCTTGACTTTTTCACCTCACTTTATCATTTAAATAATCTTCTTTGATTTTGTCACTTGAATTTATTATTTAAATAATCCTTCTTGAGTTTGTCACTTTACTTTATCATTTAAATAATAATTTCTTCTTTGCAATATCTTTGACTTCTTTGACTTTTTGGTGCTTCAAGCCAACATATGAGGGTCCTCCAACTTCGTAAGGCCATAATTCTCAAACAGTGAGGAGTTATGTGACGTTCCACATACCACCAAAAATGGCATGACATGTACTATCAATATAGAATAGTATTACCTTAAAATATATTAAAATGGATACCATTATACATGAAACAACCTTGGGTCCATTACCCAAACCTTTTTGCTACCAGAATTCACTACTAGACTTTCTTCAAGGGTTGACATCAATGACAACCAACCTTAATCATCAATCCCCCCTTTTGGCATTGATGGCAACACTCTGATGTAATACTAAAATTATGTCATGCAATAATGAAGTCATATCACTCATGCTCCCCCTAGAAACATGCCTCTGTTATCTACATCTTTGTGACCATTTCTCCCACTAGAACCATGCCTTTGTCCTCTACATGTGATGGATCTCTCCCCCTTTTTCATCAATGGTAAATGTATATTTCCATCCAGGAATGCTCCCCCTGACTGAACTATCCTATTTATGGTGCTTCCTCATGTACATCTAAGACATATAAGATAAGCATTCAAAAAAATTCATTTTGGAGTATAAATAACTCTGAGTATTTGGCGAATATACTTGAAGGCTTCCCGTGGAAGTGGTTTTGTAAGGATGTATGCCACTTGTTCCTTTTGTTGGATTACTGAGAGGGGGGGTGAATCAGTAATAGAGAAATTTAATCATTTTTAACCATATAATCCAAGTGTTATATCAATGTATCATTATCATCCAATAACTTTAGAGTAAATAAGCAATGAACAAATGAACAATCATACACATACACAGTACACCAGTGTTTTACGTGGAAACCCAAAGTGGGAGAAAACCAAGGAATGAGTTTTCTTATATGTCTTGAATAATTACATTAATTGGAAGCACCAACTTCCCTTGTTTCCAGCTGCAACTGGAAGGAGGTTCCAACCCCCTAGTTTCTTAGGCTACAACCTGAGGGAAGCTCCAACTCCCTAATTATCTGGCTATAACCCCCTATGTTCTCCAGCTACAACCAGAAGGTGGATACAACCACCCGTCCCTTCCCTGTCCAACCACCCTGATGTATAAGTAGAATGATGGAACCAATGTTACACTATCACTGTGATATATACTACTGTAAACCTGTACCAATCAACCTGTACCAAATAACATGTACCAATAACCTGAACCATGCATCAACCATGCATCAACCTATACCTCAACCTGTAATCAACATGTACCATAAACAAGTGCATCAACCATGCACCAACCTGTACCAACCAACCTGTAATCAACCTGTTCTGTAAACAAGTGCATCAACCATGCACCAATCTGTACCTCAACCTATACCATGAGCAAGTGCATTAACCATGCACCAAACCTGTACCAACCAACCTATAATCAACCTGTACCATAAACAAGTACATCAACCATGCACCAACCTGTACCTCAACCTGTACCATGAACAAGTGCATCAACCATGCACCAAATCTATATAAATAACCTATCATAGCAACCTTTCCAAACAACGTATCACAAAAACCTATCTCATCAATCTTATCAACCAAATCAGATCAATCACCAAGACAACTATAAAAAATGTGCATCAACCAAGTATAACATAACAACTCATAATCATCACCAAGATCAATATGTGCTTCTAATAATCCAAGTATGCTACATCATCCATAAACCATGTGTCAAAAATACTACTAACAAGTGCCTCCATCCATGTACCAAGTATGTACAAATCATGTATCAACTACTTATCAACTATGACTCATCAATATGTACCAACATCATCAACTATACAGCTCATGTATGTGCCAACTCATCAACTACTTGTCTCAACCATGTACTCGAAATGTACCTCAACCAAAAGACCTCATCAGTTTCATCATCCAAATCTGATTTGTAGCTCTGTAATAGACATGGTGTATATGATCGCATTCCTGCAAACCTTCCTTAACTTTAACAACAAGAGACTATCATTTTCATCAAACTTTTCTTTAGTCTCACATGCCTAGTTTTGGATTAGTCAACAAACCTAACTTGAAATAATCATAACTTTGTACCTATAATGAATAAAGATATGAAACTGATAAAAGAAATTCTTCAGTGTTTTTTTTGCAATTCCTCCAGGTGTCACTACTTGGAACCTCTCAGAAAAAGAGTTATAGAAAAAATGGCATACCTTTCTGAATTCTAGCTTATTCTAGAGAGTAACCTTGTATAGTGTTCCCCACACAGAATATTTATTGAATCGATATGAAACTGTTAAAAAGAATACTATAGACTGTACTCTAACCAACACATTTGGTATTACTCAATTTGTGTCTGTTATGAAGAAGTTATGACGTTTTTACCCGAAACACATGTTTTAGACTAGTTCCAGGACTAGCCACAAACCCTATTTTCCACGGAGTGTAACTCAAAAAATACAATGACCCACAAGCTGAATTTTTTACCATAGATATTTGGATATGTTTACTCAATGGCATAGAAATTTCACAGTCTGAATCATTCTATAAAAAAATGTTATTGCGAAAATGGTGAGATAACCTGTAAATAACATACCTTAGAAAGCATCATCAAAATAATTTGTCATTCCTTGAATTCCGACCTTCTTTTCTTCCCCTTCCCTCATAATTTCAGCTTATATGTCCTTTGGTTACCTCATACACCTATAGGTATTCAATATGCTCAAGTGTGTCAAAAATGAGAGAGCCTTGCCTCTTATTTATACTCTGCAAGTAGCTACCTTAAAACATCTTCTAGGTCATTTTGCCCACCTTCCTTATTTTAGGTTTAACCGACTTCTAATTTATCCATTAAATTTATTATTGAAATAATTTATTTTGTATTCAATTTGAATTATAATACACTCATCACTTCACTTTATTATTTAGCTTTTAAAATCTCTTAAACCACTTTGACTACTTTGACCTTTTGGGGCTTCTAGATGACATATGAGGGTCCTCCAACTTCGTAAGGCCATAAATCTCAAACCGTGACAAGTTATGTGACATCACACATACCACCAAAAATGGAATGAAATTTACTATCCATGTAGAATAGTATTACCTGAAAATATATCAAAATGCATACCATTATCCATCAAACAAACTTGGGTCCATTACCCAAACCTGGGTTCTCCAACTTCTCATGGCCATAATTCTCTAACCGTGAGGAGTTATGTGACATTCCACATACCAATAGAAATGGAATGACAATAAATATCCATATAGGATAGTTTCAATGAAAAAAACACTGACCTTCATATCATTATTCCACAAATAAGCATGGGTTCTCTGACCATACTTCTAGGATAACTCAATCTGCAAAGCGTCTTCTCGTGAGGGATTTCACCATAAGGGGATCACTTTGGAGTTCATCCATTTTCAGTTATTATCAACCATGACAAGAAAATAATGAGTCATATTTACAGCAAACAAACTTGGTTCCATTACGCAAACCTTTGTGCAACTGGAATTCACTATCGTACTTTCTCCAAGGGTTGACATACATCCCTAAGGGTTGACATCAATCTACAATATCACTCTCCAATAGTTGATATCAATGACAACCAAAAATCCATACCAACTATCCATCAACGTAATCCAACTGTCTGACAATCTCCCCCTTTGGCATTGATGGAAACACCAACATTGATCGCAACACTTAGTCATGATAACATTCATGCTTATACTCTTTATCAATGTTTCTATCTCTCCCCCTTTAACATCAATGGAAAATGGTATCTCCCTTTGGGGATGCTCCCCCTGAATGAAATATTTGTTGGCCCTTGGTTATGGAAGTATGCGAATATCAAGGAAGAAAAGGGAGAATGTGAACTGTGCGGAAGACACGGTGATCGTTGCTGGGTCGAAGTGAAAAAAAGAGAAGAAAAGATGGAGCGAAGCTCGATAAATAAAGTCATTGGATGAGGAGATAGAGGATGACAGATAAGCAAGGAAGAAGGATCATGGATAAATCAACAATTGGAAAACACCATTCATTGGAAAGCCAATCAAGATTAAGAAAGTCAATATTGGAACAAAGAAGACACCAAATTTTGCAAATGTTGGGGATTACTGGGATTCTTCCACCATTGACAAAATTACAAAGTTACTGCATGAATATCGGGACTTGTTTCTAACCAAGTTCACTAATATGAAGGGAATTAAAGGGCCTATGGGAGAGATGAGGATCCCTTTGAATCCAGATGCAAGACCAGTTAAACAAAGACCTTACCGACTGAACCCTAAATATAAGGAGGACATTATGCAGAAAAAGCAACTGCCCAGAAGTTTCTTAGAGATGGCCTTTGGTGGCCTACCTTACACAGAGATGCTAAAGACTATTCCAGAGCCTGCAATATATGCCAAAGAGTTGGGAAACCATCCAGAATATATTAAATTCCATTAGCCTCACAATTGACCTTACAAGCCTTCGCGAAATGGGCCATCGACTTTGTTGGACCTATAAATCCACCAGGAAAGCGTACATGAGCAAGGTACATAAATACTGCGATAGAGTACTTGACTAGATGGGTTGAAGCAAGAGAAGTCAATGACTGTAGTTCCACTACAGCTATGCACTTCATATTCGATGACATCATAACCAGGTTTGGATGCCCAAAGATCCTTATGAGTGATCAAGGAACACATTTCATCAATAAGACAGTTGAATCCCTGACTGAAGAATTTGCAGTTCGCCATTAGAAGAGCACACTGTACCATCCAAAAACAAATGGGACAATTGAAGCATTCAGCAAGATATTGGAGACAATGCTCACGAAGATTTGCAGTGTGAACAGGGATGATTGGGATTTGAGAATACCAACAGTATTATGGGCCTATAGAACCACTTGCAAGAAACTAACAATGCAGACCCCCTTCAGGTTGGTATATGGTCTTGAAGCTTTTGTTCCAATGGAATATCTGGTACCAAGCCTAAGAATTGCTACCTTTACAGATATGGATGACCATGGCGATGTTCAAGAGAGGCTTGCACAGTTGGTTGAATTGGAGGAAAATAGATTTGTTGCAGGATTCCATCAAAAAGTACATAAGGAAAGAGAGAAGGCCTACCATGATAGGAACATCAAGGAGAAGGCATTCAAACAAGGTGATCTAGTACTAGTATATGACAACAAGTTCGTAAAATATCCTGGGAAGTTCAAAACACATTTGCTAGGGATATGAGATCGCTTATGTTACAGAGGGAGGAGTTGCACAATTGAAGACTCTGAATGGGGAGTGGAAGGAAGGATTAGTGAATGAGAGCTGGTTGAAATTGTACTATGACAATGAGTTTCCTCGCAACTCTTAGTGAAAGAATGAAGAAAAGGGTCTAGGTACCAGGTGTAGTTGAAACTGGGTATCAGACATAGAAAAGACATTCTACACAAGGAGAAGGCATGGAGTAGAAATCAGAGGCTGCACTACACAGTCTGGAGTCAAACTAAACAGGAAGATCAGATCTGAAGTGCCTCAGCATGAGTCACAGGTGAGTGTTGGGGGCCTATTGGCCCTTGGTTATGGAAGTATGTGAAGATCAAGGAAGAAAAGGGAGAATTCAAACTACATGGAAGACAGAGTGACTGTTGTTGGGTCAATGTGAACAAAAGAGCAGAAAAGATGGAGATAAGCCTAAGAAAGAAATTCATTGGATGAGGAGATCAGGGATGACAAATAAGCAAGGAAGAAGGATCGTGGAAAACTCAACAATTGGAAGAAGCCAGCGTTGGATGATTTGGAGCACCGCGCAAGAAGGAAGGAAAGACAGGTTCACGAAGCACTGCAAATACGGGTCAAGTTGACCTAGGGTTTTAGACATCTAGGATTTTGGCATCTAGGGTTTTGGACACCTAGGATTCGGCCTAAGGATGTCGATGAGTGATTGTAATGTATATATAAAGGTCATGAGAACCTAGTTTGGGTTGGTACTTCTGGGTTGGTACGATATTGTTGTTGATCTAGTTGTATTGTTGATGTGAGATAGTATTGTATCGAGAGAGAGAAGTGATGAGTGTGAGTTCCTTCTGGTATTGTAAGATCTTTGACTGGGTGTGAATATCAACCCTGCATCTAGGTGCGCTGGGAGGGGAGAGGAAGAGAAGAGAAGAAAGAAGATCTACTAGCTAAGAGTGCAGACAAAAACTATATGCTTTACCTTAATATATTATAGCACAGTTATGTGTATGTAGCCCTAGAGAGAGGGTGATCCAAGAACATCTTGTGTTGTGTGTGACTGGTATTTTATCTTTTTCATTGATATACTGTGATTTCATTACTTCTTTAGATCTGATAAGTAGATGTGCAGAATAGATCTAAGATGATAAGTGATATATGAACATTGTGTTGTTGTTGTGTTAGATCCACTTGACATTTCCTTTTATTGTAGATGTATTTGTCTTGCAAGTCCCTCATAACTGCTTCAGGTGAGACTGCATCTGCTTCGCAGGTGTTGCCAAAAGGCCAGTAGTTAGGGCTTGTTGTTGCGCTGTTGGAGTTGAACCCCAGGGTTTCCCTTGTGTCAACACTCTCCTTGGGGTTGCTCCCGTTGTCTACGTGACTTTGATTTTTCTTTGTGTTTATAATCCTATGATTACTCTCTTTCCCTTCATATGAATAATATCTCCCCATTTGATAAAGGGTATCACTCTAAAGTCATATCGCTCATTCTTCCTTTGTGACAATCGCTCCCCTTGGAAACATTCCTCTATGATCTCTCTCCAAGAATTTACCTTTTTCATCTAATAAATCTCTCCCCCTTTGTCCTATTTATGGTGCTTCCTCGTGTAAATATAATACATATAAGGTAATCATTCAAAAGTATTCATTTTGGAGTAGAAATTACTCCTAGTCTCTAGCGAAGATACTCAAGGGATTCCCATGGAAATTGTTTTGTAAATATGTATGACACTTGTTCTTTTGTTCCCACATATTCAACTCTATGTTCTTCTCTGAAAATCGTTCTGATAGAATGCGATACTTGATTGGATTTTTCTTCATCTTGGAGTTCATCACCGAGATTTTGAGATACTGATGGTGCTTGTATTATCACAATAGATTGGAATGGGCTCATCATACTCAACCTGTATATCTGTCAGAGTTTGTTTCATCTAAAAATCTTATGTACAACATGATGTTGTTGCAATATACTCTACCTCGGCTGCAGATAAAGATATTTTTTAGGACCCTACAATGTACCTTTTTGCTCACACCCTTTTCTACCATTACACCCTTTTTCCACTCACATTTAAACTTATATTATCACCTTACCCTGTCTCTCCAAAGGTATATAACGTCTCTTCTCTTTAGTATATGTTTAATCTGTTTTGCATATAATTTTACATTACTTTCGTACTTAACCGTTGATCAAAAATATATAAGTGCTCAAACAGTTCGAACTGCAGATTAGCATTGAGGCCTATTGCTGAAACAGTTAAAGAACGCAAGCCCTGTGGCTGAAACAGTCTGTGGTCTACGATGCTGAAACAACAACTCACATAGAAGAAGCTATTACACTCTCTGTGGTCTACGATGCTGAAACAACAACTCACACAAGAAGAAGCTGCTACACTCTCCGTGGTCTACGATGCTGAAACAACAACTCACACAAAATATGTTACACTCTCCGTGGTCTACAATGCCAAAACAACAACACAAAGCTGTTACACTGACCACAATAGTTGCACCTTGAGCCAGAATTAACCACCGTTGTTGCGTGAGACCACGTTACTGAAACAGTCAGAATGCAAATCCCGTTGCTGAAACAGCCCGTGATTTGTGATGCTGAAACAAAATACAACAATAAAGAAGATAAATATAGAATTTGTTACTTCAGCCGCAACAACAACACCTCACTCAACACCTTTTAAACTATTGTAATAGCATTATGTTACGGGAGACCAGGACATCTTATTCCAACATAGAGATTTGATCTGACTAAGAATAGGATTCAGATATACACATGTAATTTGATGATCAAATTGTATCGAGAGGATTCTCCTCTTTAAATAAGGGGAAATAATCATTAGAAAGGATCTTCTTTTTGGCTAAGAAAGGATTTACAAAGAAGGACGTGTTTTACTTCAAATTGTAATATGACATAGTTGACAGATGAATAAAAGATTGTTCTGAGCATTTCTCTCTAGTTCCTTTAGTTTCAGGGGAATCTTGTGAGAAGGGAGGGCCCACATTCTTCACAAGATTCACCCATTACCTTTGTAGTGTGTTAGTGTTATTTCTATTCATGCCTTGATTAAATTCTGTTTTGTTGAAACACTACTTTACTGAACTCTGTCTTGCTGAAACTCTGCTTTACTGGTTGTTACATTGTTTTCATATAATTCATGCTTGGGTAACTGTTAATCATTCTAGTTAGCAATCCTGTTTGGTGAATTTATGAAAGCGTGATAATCATGGATAGGTGCTGAAGATTCATGCTCAGGGAATAGGGTCATGTTCTATGTTAAGAGATAGTTAGCCTTCAGTGTGTGTCAATCATTTCAGTTAACAATGAGTTCATGAAAGTGTGATGACCGGAAACAGGTGCTGAAGATTCTTGCTTGGGGAATAGGGTCCTTTTATCTGTTACTGAATAGTTGGTCTTTCCTTTTGCATTATCTTGTTGTTATTTTCTTAAATGTAATCCATGATTCTTTGGATAGTTATTTCTTTAAACTTTGAACTCTGCAATAGGTAGGTTGCTTTCCTGTAATTCAAAGTAGAACTTCAGTGTGTTCAAGGCAAAGTGTGATTAATGCATTTTTACTATAACTCTAGATTGCTTTTGAGATTGAGCATATACAGTGCGTGGTTACCTTTGAAATAAACAGACTTCCCTGGGTTGACAATTTATGTAGCACTTGATTGTTTAGTTAAAATAAACAATTATAGTGACCAACATTTTGGCATCGTTGGCAGGGAAGGTAATTATAGATTTCAAAAGAACTTATGTTCTTTCAGATACAAAGATTGCATGAGAGGACTCAGAGACCCCAAAGACACTGACCCTACAGGTGGCAGGTGCAGAGGAAGAGGAGGAAGAAAGACTTATATTGACGAGATTATATCAAAGTCTGAATCTGTTGCTCAACAACCAAACTCTTGGAAACCAAAATCCCAACCTTCATTTCAAGAAAACTTTGAAACGGGGAAAGAGGTTTGGAGTCCTGAGATAGTCGAGAAACTAGCAGGAAACATTGAGGACAGAGCAAGCGCAACAAGGGAGCAAATAGAAGAAAACATGGATGAGTAAAATGAAGAATTGCATCATGAAGAACATACAGGTCCTGAAAGAGAGGTAAATGATGAAAACTCTTTTTCCACATTAGGATTTCCTATTGGTGATCTTCCCAGAGGAGTAGCGCCCATGAAAAACATTCCACTCTCAGCACTACCTAACTTTCATGGTTTGTCTTCAGAGGATCCTGATGAATTCCTTTTTGAGTTTGACATATTATGCAGAAGTTACGATTACATTTCCAATGCTAAAAAATTAAAGCTATTTCCAGCAACATTGAAAGGAAATGCACTAAGATGGTTCATGAGTCTTGGAGGCCACGCAATCACAACATGGGACCAAATGAAACATAAATTCCTGCATAAATACCAGGACTATTTCCGAACAAGAGAAAAAAGGGAAGAACTATTTAAGATGATACAGAAGGAGGATGAAAATCTGGATGACTTTGTAGAAAGGCTACAGTATAATCTACAAAGATCCAGTCACCATGATGTAAGTAAAGATATTCTTAAAACAATATTATTAAAAGGATTAAGGGATGACTGTCTAGATATGCCGAATATGCTTGGAAAAGGGGACATATCTAAAGAATCATACGATGAAATTGTTAACCTATGTAAAATATGTTCAAGAGGAGCTTCAAGGAATAGATCAAATAGCAGGGATACCACATTTTCAAGAGTTCAAAAATCAGCTAGTGGAGGAGCAACAAGAGCCGAAATAGGTAATTTACTTGAAGTTTTTAAAACTAAAATGTTAAGCTCTTTTGCCTCACAAATTGACACCCTGCAGATTCAAAAGAAATAAGCCGAAGCAGAAGCATCTCTGTCCATATTTTTTTTTAAATGTAGAGACAAGCACCCACAAAGGGAATGCCCATTGGATAAAAATCCAATCTGCACCATCTGTGATAAAGATCATGAAACTCAACAATGTCCTTCTCTACCAAGAATCAAGGCAGCATTACAACCAACTGATGAAGAAGCTGAAGCTGTTTATCTACTGACACAAAGAAGGCAATGGCAACTGCCGGGACAAGGTATGAATTCTAACATGCCATTTACATCTTCTAATCGTTGGAATAACTATCCTTCTTTTAATCAAATGAATTACCCTCCCTATAATCAAATTCAATACCTAAATCAAATGAATTACCCACCCATGCAACAAACTAACCCACCCTTTGTTGATCCGTCAATGTGGACTCCTTGGCCTCCACAACAACAACAACCGTATTAGAACCAATGGAATCCAAATTGGAGAGGACAACAACCCCCCTTCCCAAATCAATTACCTGAATCACAATTTATGCAACCACTCTCCTTACCATCAGGTACCCCACCAAACAATCAAATAATGAGGCCCCAACTACCTGTACAACCTAACCCTAACCCCAATAATAAAGCTGTGCAGTGCATTGATATTCATAACCAGCCTACATTTTCTCTTCTCCCTACGTAATGCAATGATATTCATTGAGGATCTAGGAGAATAGTAGAACCTATCATAGCTGATGTTGCCTCTTCTAATAAAGAGGAAACAAAAGAGCATGATGTACCTGAAGATGTACAATCATCCTCTAAGACTGCTGCTGAAATAACAAAACCACCATTTCCTGAGCGTTTAGCTTTGACTAAAACGCTTGAACCACCGACTTTTAATATTCTAGGGGAATTACAAAATCTTTATGTCAAAATCCCTCTATTACAAGCACTCCGAGATGTACCAATTTATGTCAGGACTATGCGAGACATTTGTGTTAAGAAACCTAGTAGGAAAATTAAGGATCCCCTCATAGTCGATGTTATGGGTGACTTGTCTGCACTAATGTCAGGTAAAGTTCCCCCAGTTAAATATGGTGATCCCGACCACCCTACCATCTCAGTACAAATTGGAAAAATGATAATCCCTCGAGTCCTGGTAGACTTAGGTGCCGCTATCAATATTATGACTCTGGAAACCTCACAACTGTTACAACTGCAAAATGAAATCAGAAACACCCCAACTATCCTAGAATTAGCTGACCATTCTACAATCAAACTGGAGGGAGTCATTGAAGACTTAATTATCTCAGTGGAATCATGGAATTATCCAGCTGACTTTGTGGTATTACAACCTAAAACAAAGTTGGGGGGCCACCCTCTAATTTTGGGTAGGCCTTGGCTAGCCAAAGCAGATGCTTTTATCAGCTGTAGATTAGGTTCAATGACAATTTCCAATGGTTACGAGACTAAACAACTTACCCTCTACCCTCATGCTACACCCTTGATTAATAATGATAATTCGGTATGGGTAGACTTTGATGATCAACTTACTCAACCCATATTGACTATCGGACAAGCCTTAAGCCTTAAAGATGCCACTGAGGATGAAGTAATTACCAATTTTATTTGTGAACCCTACTCTGTGACTCCAGAAACTCATAACCAACTAGCTGCATTGTTGGAGTCAGATAAACAGGAAAAACTTAACTCTGAAAACCCACCTCAAACATCTGCCACCATCTCTTCTAAAAGCATACCAGTAGAAGTTGAACTTGGCAAAACACTGAACATAAGCCCTAACCTGACAGATGCTGAAACACAACAATTAATGAAGTTACTTCTTGAATATAAAGAAGCATTCGCATGGGACTATACAGATATGAAAGGAATCTCTCCCGAATTATGTACTCATCGTATATATATCAAGGAATATTGTCGACTGATCGGCCAATCTCAACAACGAATGAACCCTACTTTAAGAGAAATCCTTAAAGAAGAACTTCAAAAATTGCTCAACGCAGGGTTTATATATCTGATATCATATAGTGAATGGATTTCCCTGTTGGTAATAGTTCCGAAGAAAAATGGGAAATGGAGAGTATGCATGGACTATAGAGCCTTAAATAAAGCTACTCAAAAAGATCACTTTCCATTACCATTCATTGATCAGGTGTTAGACAGTTTGTCAGGGAAGAAATTTTTCTCCTTTTTAGATGGTTTCAGTGGGTACAATCAGATCAAAATTGCACCCCAGGACCAAGATAAAACCACTTTTACTAGCCCTTGGGGAACTTTTGCATATAGATTTCTCCCATTTGGACTATGTAATGCACCAACAACTTTTCAATGAGTGGTTATAGGAATCTTTTCTGATATGCTTAATGACTCTATGGAAATTTTTATGGTTGATTTTACCCCTTATGGTGTTTCTTTTCAGGAAGCACTACAAAACCTTGATAAAGTACTTAAACAATGTATACAATCCCACCTCTCCTTAAGTACAGAAAAATGTCATATGATGATGAGTGAAGGAATAGTGCTTGGAAATTTTATTTCATCTCAAGGAATTCAGGTGGATCCATCCAAGATACAAGTCATTAAAGATATTCCTACTCCCAAAACCCAAACAGAGGTAAGAGATTTTCTAGGACATGCTGGATACTACAAAAGATTTATCAATTTTTTTTCCAAAATAGCTTCTCCCCTGTTTGTGTTACTGATGAAAAATGCCAAATTTAAATGGACTAATCCTTGCCAAGAAGCATTTAATACACTTAAACATCAGTTATCTACAACCCCTATTCTAAGAGGACCTGATTGGACACTTCCATTTCATATATCCTCTGATGCTTCAGATACTGCAATAGGAGTTGTCTTGGGACAAGAAGAAAATCATCTCCCTTATGCTATTTACTTCATTAGCAAGAATATGACTCCTGCTGAACTTAACTATACAGTTACTGAAAAGGAATTCATAGCAGTTATCTATGCTATTAATAAATTTTGACATTACATCACTGGCTACTCTACTCTTGTCCATACTGATCACTCAACTATCAAATATCTAATGAACAAACCTATCACAAATGCTCAAGTCACTAGATGGTTACTATTATTTCAAGAATTTGATATTACAATTGTAGATAGACCAGGAAAAGAAAATGTAGTTGCTGATTTCCTTTCTCGGTTAACACCTGATGATGATACCCCAATAGATGATTCCTTTCCTGATGAATATCTATTTGCAATATCTGCTCACTCACCATGGTATGCAGACATCGCTAAATACTTGGTTGCAGGGAAGTTACCACCACACCTATCCCACCAGGAGAAAAGAAGAATCATTCAACAAAGTGCTCGGTATAGTTGGATAAGTGGGTGTCTTTTCCACATAGGACTTGATCAAGAAATACGAAGGTGCATTAGAGAAGATGAGGTTTATGATCTACTAAAATCTTGTCATGATGGCCCTTGTGGAGGGCATTTTGCTGATAAAAGAATAACACATAAAATTCTCAGGATGGGGTATTATTGGCCCTCACTCTTTAAAGATGCAAAGAAATATGTTCAGGCCCATGATAGCTGTCAAAGAATGGACCAACCTAATCATAGAGATGAAATGCCATTAAACCCCCAAATAGTACTTGAACCATTCGAAAGATGGGCCTTAGACTTTGTAGGACCCATTAACCCCCCATCCAATCAAAAAGTTTACATAGTGGTCTGCACAGATTATATGACCAAATGGGTTGAAGCTAAAACACTCCATAGAGCAACTGACGAAGTAGTTCTAGATTTCCTATTTGAAGACATCTTCATCAGATTTGGAGTGCCAAGAGAATTAGTTACAGATGGGATACCTCCTTTCACTTCTCATGGTTTTAAAGCCACCCTTCAAAAATATCATATTCAGCATAGAATGACTACAACATACCACCCCCAAGCCAATGGATAGGTGGAAAGCACAAATAAAGTAATAGAATCCATTCTCACAAAAACAATGAAGGAAAACATAAAGGATTGGTTTCACAGACTCCCTGAAGCATTATGGGCCTACAGAACCACCTGGAGAAATACTACAGGATTCTCTCCCTATGAATTAGTTTATGGAAAAAGTGTCGTCTTTCCTGTGGAATTTGAAATCAAAACCTTAAGGACTGCTTTAGCTGTCAACCTTGATTTGACCAATGCACAGACAGCCAGGTTGCAACAGCTTAATGAATTGGATGAAAAAAGGCTAGATGTCATTCATTAGACAACTATGATTCAACAACAAAGGTCAAAATGGCATGACAAAACTATCAAGCATAAGCAATTCCAAAAAGGTAATTGGGCCCTACTGTATGACTCTCGGTTCAAAGAATTTCAAGGGAAACTACGTACAAGATGGCTTGGACCTTACGAAGTAGACACTGTTTTCCCCAATGGAACAGTAAGGCTCCTCACAATCGATGACTCTAAAACACTGTTACTTGTAAATGGTCATCGGCTCCGTCTGTACCAGCACCCCATTTCCAAGGAAGATTTTAAGGCCACATGTGTGGCAGACTCTCATTACCTATTTTTAGAGGGGCCTCCTACCCCTCATTGCAATTAATTCTTTTTAATTTCTTTAGTATTATATTAGATTTCGTTTACTAATAATCCCTGTCAGGAAATAACATGTTACAATTGATTTTTGCAGATTCTCGATCAAAGCAAAGGCCTACTAAGAAAGGACGATCTTACTTCAAGAAGAGCCAAGCTTCCCCATTGCTGAAACACCACTGTTCAACAATTTTCTACATTTTCCCCATTGCTGAAACACCACTGTTCAACAATTTTCTACATTTTCCCATTGCTGAAACACCACTGTTCAACAATTTTCTACATTTTCCCCATTGCTGAAACACCATTGTYCAACAATTTTCTACATTTTCCCATTGTTGAAACACCACTGTTCAACAATTTTCTACATTTTCCAATTGCTAAAACACCCCTGTTCCGCAATTTTCTACATTTTCCCCATTGTTGAAACACCACTGTTCATCAATTTTCTACATTTTCCCATTGCCGAAACACCACTGTTCAACAATTTTTCACATTCTCCCCCATTGCTGAAACACCATTGTTCAACAATTTTTCACATTTTCCCATTACCGAAACACCACCGTTCAACAATTTTTCGCTCTTCTCTCTATGGCTAAGACACCACTTCCTCAGTAGTATTCTGTAACATCACCCTTCAACAAACATTTCTCTATTCTTTCCCTGTTGTTGAAACACCAACTTGTCAATATTCTTTGTCAATAAGCTTTTGCGCTCTCAGACTACAATTTTGTCCTTCCAGTAAACAAATCCTTGATACAATTCCTCTAACAAATCAAAAGTCTCTGCCACAACCACTGCAGAACTACTATGGACAAGCACTATATTTTGTTTGAAGTACGAATCAAAAGGTAAAGATGAGGTATGTAAACTTTATATGTAAATACAATTGAACTATAGTTAAGGAGAAGATTCCAACTCATTATTACCACTCATGTAAAATCATTATGTCAGTCGTACTTGAGGGGGGGAAATATCAAAATCTTATACCATCATTTCACACGAATCAACCACCGTCATTCTTTTTCTTCACCATCCTTTCGTTTGTTTCACTACCATTTGTATACCTTCACCCGAAAAACTCACTCTGCATATAAGCGGTTACTCGACTCTCTGTCGGTGTATTTTACTGAGCGGTTAGCTATGGGAGGCCTTTTTATACGACACGAACCTGCCACGACAGCCCTGTTAGAACTATATCTAGAAGTATATCAAATGTTTCTGCAGGCAGGATGGCTGGGTTATTTTCATAGGCTCCAAGGATTTGATCAACAACAGGTTCTTCAATTCGCTCGAAATCTTCAGGAAGATCATTCCATTGTTCAAGGGGTTCGGATTCTAGTTACAGAGGAGGATATAACACATGTTTCGGGTCTCCCTACCAATGGCATTCGCTGGTTCAACCGCAAACATATCATTCTTAATGCCCAACAGGATTTCCTCTTACCAGGGGAACAAATTGAACCTAAAGGTCGGGGTGTCTGACTTAGCTCATTGTCGGCTCCATGGCCGAAGGTTGCAAAGTTTGTCAAGCACTACCTTACCTGTGAAGGCCGATACCAGGTAGTCTACCAGTACGATTTTGTCCTGTTGTCTCATTTATGACATGCTAGATTGGTAAAAATTCCTTATTATCTGTTCAGATGTCTTAAAAATATGTCGCACCACTGTAAAAGGCTAAAAATATCGCCCTTTCCCTCACCCATCATCGTCTCGCTCAACTTCTTATCCAAAAGGGTTTTTCCCAACAAAACCCTCCACTAAACAACCCACCTATAGACCCCCAAGAAGCTATTGAAATTCCTGAAAATCTTCAGGAACAACAACCAAAAAACCCTCCAGACCCTCCGAAAGTACCTAACAGTCCGCCTACAGACCCAATCAATCCAATTAACCCCCCTACCATACCAAGCCCGCCCCACATTTTACCAGAATCATCCACTCCTTTCATTCATATCCTTAGCGATGATTCTGAACCAAACAATTCTCCTTGTCCCATCATTGAGGAAAAGCCCCCATGCAAATGAAAGTGAATTCCGTTCTTCCCGCCCTTTTTACAAAGAAAACAAACAAGAGCCTCAACAAGAGAAGCCACTACTGCCACTGCCCTAAACCCCCAACCCATCCAGTTAACACCCCATACACCTTCAACCTCCCAAATTCCAGAATCTTTACCTATTCCACCCACGGGCACTGAAACATAAGAACCAGAGGCCCAGTATGTTGCGGCATCATCCTTTTCAAATCAAGTAGCTGAAACACAAGAACCAGCTACTCATTCAGTAGCTGAAACACAAGAACCAACTACTCATTCAGTAGCTGAAACAAAAGAACTAACTACCCATCAAGTAGCTGAAACATAAGAACCAACTACTCATTCAGTAGTTGAAACACAAGAACCAGCTACCCATCAAGTAGTTGAAACACAAGAACCAGCTACTCATCAAGTAGATGAAACACAAGAACCAACTACTAATTCAGTAGCTGAAACACAAGAACCAGCTATAGCTGTCACACAAGAACCAGCTACAGCTAAAACACAAGAACCGACTGCTGATTTTGTTACTGAGACACAGGAATCAGATGCCCAGGGTGCTGCAACATTACTTTCTTTACATCAAGAAGATGAAACACAAGAATCAACTGTCAATCCTGTAGCTGCTCAAAAAGAACCAACTAGTGCAGCTGTGACTGCTACACAAGAACCAATCACCCCTCAACCGGAACCAACAATGGCCTCTGTATTACAAGAAAATGAGTTCCTAAGGTCTGAATTGGAAGCCTACAAGCAAGAGCTAGCCATGACAAAGAAATCCTATGAAAAGGAACTTAAATTGTACACCCTAGCTCGCATAGCGACCATGACAGAGGAAAATACAACAAAGAATCACTGTAGAGAGTATATGTGCAGTCAATGTGGGGACATCTACTATCAAGAAGGATACAAAGTAATTCAAATTCCAATGCCAGGAGCTTCCCCTGCACCTACGAATTTTGCAGTCAAAGAAGAACTCCCTGCTGTTACACAAGAACTAGCAGGACCTTCCATAATTAAAACTGAACCCTGGCCTACAACAATTATCAAATATGAAGCCCCCGTTTTTGTTAATAAGATGTACAAAAATTGCGTATTGATGAATCTACCCCTCCTAGCTAGATCAATACCCACACCTTTGTGGAACAAGCCACTTAGACCCTACCTCAGCCTACCACTAGCAACGCTGAAACACAAACTCAACCGTGGGATGAGCAGGCAATAATTGACAAATGGAAAAAAGTGTCTGTTGTTACATAGGGAAAAAGCCTACAGGAACACAGACTAATCTGGCTAAACCATATCTATTCAAACTGGGAAGCTTTGGAGCAAACACGCCAGGAATCCCGTACCTATAAGAAACATAATAAAGAGCTAAAAGGTTGATTGCTCATGATATTTGACTTGGCACAAAAGTTGTTGGCTGCAAGGAAACCATCCTGCAATTACTCTATGTTCCTCATGGAACGACTTACGTTGTTTCAGATTAAATCAATCAAATAAGGCAGACCCCATGCAGTGTTAAATCCAACAGATTTTGTTAAGACTTTTGCAGAAGCCTCTGCTATGGATCAACACCTCCTCTGTGAGGTATATTTTCATAATGAGGCCATCCCTGAGAACCAACAGCTTAACCTTAACCCTCTTGTCAGTGACATCTAGATTTGGGCACTCACCTCCTTCCTTCCCAATCAGATTATATGGCAGGATGACTTCCTAGCTGCCAAGCATAATGAGGATAACCGCCTTCTCTGGATACAGCTAGAACCACAAAATGCTGCCACCTTTGTTACAAAGTATTATCAGTTTTTGAAGAAACCAGGGATGACTCAACACATTCAACAACTACAGAAAACAGTGCTTCAGGATTGTCAACAGTTCATTAAATCCACAGAGATTGCTACCCTACAAGAAAATAACATGTTTTGGCAACAATCTACTGAGAAAAGACAGGAACACAATCCCTTTAGCCCCACTAATATTGAAACAACAATCTCCAGGATACCTAGCTACATCAAGTGTGTTCAGCAATGTGATGAAAGCTGGATAGGTTATCAGTTTCATTTTCCTATCCTGTGGATGCCAGAAGAGAAATATCAAGTTCATTATAAGTTACCCAAGAAGGCCGAAACAACAGCTTGGCAAAGGCTACAACACGTTCAAGGATTCAGAGCTCCAACAGACAACACTTTCCACAACTACTTCTTAAGTAACTTGTACGCTCAGAGTCGGTATCCAGATTCTGATTCAAACTGAAGTTGCCTGAGGACATGCAACCTTTTAAGTTGGGGGGGATGTTAGGACCATACAATGTACCTTTTTGCTCACACATTTTGCTACCATTACACCCTTTTTCCACTCACATTTAAACTTATATTATCACCTTACCCTATCTCTCCAAAGGTATATAACGTCTCTTCTCTTTACTACATGTTTAATTTGTTTTTCATATAATTTTACATTACTTTCATACTTAATCGTTGATCAGAAATATATAAGTGCTGAAACAGTTCGAACTGCAGATTATCATTGAGGCCTATTGCTGAAACAGTTAAAGCACGCAAACCCTGTGGCTGAAACAATATGTGGTCTACGATGATGAAACAACAACTCACACAGAAGAAGTTGTTACACTCTTCGTGGTCTACGATGTTGAAACAAAAACTCACACAAGAAGAAGCTGCTACATTCTTCATGGTCTACGATGCTGAAACAACAACTCACACAAAAGCTGTTACACTCTCCGTGGTCTACAATGCCAAAACAGTAACACAAGCTGTTACACTAACCACAACAGTCGCACCTTGAGCCAAAATTAACCATTGCTGCTGCATGAGACCACGTTACTGAAACAATCAGAACACAAATCCCGTTGCTGAAACAGCCTGCAATTTGTGATGCTGAAACAACATACAACAGTAAAGAAGATAAATATAGAAGTTGTTACTTCAGCCGCAACAACAACACCTCACTCAACACCTTTTCAACTATTGTAATAACATTCTGTTACGGGAGACTAGGATATCTTATTCCAGCATAGAGATTTGATCTGACTAAGAATAGGATTCAGATATACACATGTAATTTGATGATCAAATTGTATCGAGAGGATTATCCTCTTTAAATAAGGGGAAATCATCATTAGAAAGGCTCTTCTTTTTGGCTAAGAAAGGATTTACAGAGAAGGACGTGTTTTACTTCAGATTGTAATATGACACAGTTGACAGATGAATACAATATTGTTCTGAGAATTTCTCTCTAGTTCCTTTCGTTTCAGGGGAATCTTGTGAGAAGGGAGGGCCCACCTTCTTCACAAGATTCACCCATTAGCTTTGTAGTGTGTTAGTGTTATTTATGTTCATGCGTTGATTAAATTCTGTTTTGCTGAAACACTACTTTACTGAACTCTGTCTTGCTGAAACTCTGCTTTACTGGTTGTTACATTGTTTTCATATAATTCATGCTCGGGTAACTGTTAATCATTCTAGTTAGCAATCATGTTTGGTGAATTTATGAAAGCGTGATAATCAGGGACAGGTGTTGAAGATTCCTGCTCGGGAATAGGGTCCTGTTCTCTGTTAAGAGATAGTTATCCTTCAGTGTGTGTCAATCATTTCAGTTAACAATGAGTTCATGAAAGTGTGATGATCGAAAAGAGGTGCTGAAGATTCCTTCTTGGGGAATAGGGTCATGTTCTCTGTTACAGAATAGTTGGTCTTTCCTTTTGCAGTATCTTGTTTTTATTTTCTTAAATGTAATCCAGGATTCTTTGGATAGTTATTTCTTTAAACTTTGAACTCTGCAATAGGTAGGTTGCTTTCCTGTAATTCAAAGTAGAACTTCAGTGTGTTCAAGGCAAAGTGTGATTAATGTATTTTTACTACAACTCTAGATTGCTTTTGAGATTGAGCATATACAGTGCATGGTTACCTTTGAAATAAACAAACTTCCCTGGGTTGACAATTTATGTAGCACTTGATTGTTTAGTTAAAATAAGAAATTATAGTGACCAACAATATTGATGATTATTTCTTGCTTATCCATGATACTAAACACTCACCCAAGTAGAACGTTGCTCCACTGGTGCTTCGTCGGTCATCAATACAACCTACCCAATCTGCATCTGTGTAGGAAATAAGTGATAGATCCTTTCCTTTTGGATACCATAATCCAAACTCTTATGTTCCTTTAAGATATCTGAAAATCCTCTTAACTGCTAATACATGTGATTCCTTTGGTGCTGCTTGAAATTGTGCCACCTTTCCAACTGCCTGCATTACATCTGGTATGGACRTTGTCACACATAGTAAGCTACCAATCATTGAACTGTATTGCCTTTGGTTTGTAGAATTTGAATCATCATCTTTTCTCAACTTGCAACTGGTTTGCATAGGAGTGGTAATTGGTTTGCAATCTTCCATTCCAAACCTCTTTAGCATTTCTATGATATACGTAGTTTGAGAAATAAAAATTCCTTGGTTTCTTTGACATATATGAAGACCCAAAAAGAAGGATAGTCCTCCAAGTAATGACATTTCAAATTCATTCTGCATATCCTTTGCAAATTTATGGCTTAACCTGTCATTAGTACTTCCAAAACAATATCATCAATATAAATTTTAATTAATAAAATATTACCTTGAGTTACCTTGATGTAGAGGTTGTTGTCTGTGCTTCCTTTCCATAGTTTATAGGGAGATTTTTCATTGTTGTTTTTGAGCATTACTCTATTTTGGATGTGAATTGATGTATGCACTGCATGTGTTCAAAAACTATCTGTCAATTTGGAATCCATTAGCATTGTTAGAGCCATTTCCTGTGTAATTATCATCCATTATGATAATGTTCATTTTTCTTTGAACCACTCTCTAAACCAATCTATGAATCCATTCTATCATCAACTATCATATATCTTTCCAAACCTGCTTAGTGTTCTTGCAAATCCATCTCTATCCATATTGTCCAAGACTCTACTTGCGCAATTGTCCATAATGATGACCCATTTATCACTATATTATCATGAAGTATTGATTAATCTATCAAACTTTATTTATGCTAACTGATTGATCTGAATCTGTCTTCTCAAAAACTACAAGTTGATTGAAGGATGGTTCTTTGGTCTGTCATAGCTATCGCATAGACTCCCCCTCTCTAATATTCATATTACTTGGGAATCTCTAATCCGGATGGCTGAGAACAATTCCCACTCTGATGTGTATTCATCATCATCTTCATTGGTAGATTCATCATTATCTTCATTGGTAGATTAATTATCTCTCTGAGCTATGACTTCTTTCTTTCTATCTGTGGATTCATCTTTCACTACAATGCCTGGAAGTACAATCTATTGAACCTGTTCCTTATTTACCTATCCTTCCTTTATTTCAATTATTTTCTAAACCTTTATGTATCTAATATCTTTCCTTTTCTCTGTAGAATTTTCTTCATCGCGTTTTATTGCCAATCTTGCGATCTCTGGTACCTAGTCTTTGTTCACCTTGTCTTCCTATTTTCTTATCCATACTTTCTTATATCTGATATCAGTATTCTATTTCATGGAAGTATCGATCATGCTTCTACAATCACTAGCTATGTGTCCATAGTTATGACATTTGTAACACTCAATGTTATGTGCGACCACATAGGCACAGTCTGCTTGAATATTTATTTTATAATCCCTGCACTATGCAACCTTATGTCCAAAGTTAATACAATTAAAACAATGACCATGAAATAAATTTTCATACCTGGGAGTGAATGATCTTCTTTGTGGCGTAGTCCTTCTAAATTTTTTCCTTGACTGATCATGATCATGATTGAAGCTTCTTTGCGGCTTGAACATGGATGGTATTCTTGAAGATGTATCTTCAATAGTTTTCTTAGATTCTGGTTGACCATGATTCCTTCCTTTGAGTACTTCTACATAACTCTTTCTATTTTCTTCATTTTTATTTTCTGGCAACGTAGAGTGCTTCTCTTCATTCTCCATAATTGATGTGGATGTTTCTGTCTCTTCAACGTTCTTGTTGAGATTGATGATTTTGACTCTTAGTGTGACAAATTCTTCTTCAAGATTCTCAACCTCTTCTTATTTCTTCATTATCTGAGACTTCATGACCTCTTATGTTCTCTTTTCTTCTTCAAATTGTATTTTCAATGTAATTATTTCTTCTTCTAGTCTTCTCTTTTCTTGACCAAAAGCTTCCTCAAGTTGGTTTAAGTCATTGGTTCTTTCCTTGAGATGATCCATCAATATCTTTTCTCTGTTTTTTGATTCTTCCTTTTGTGTTGCTATGTTGGCTTCTAAACATTTCTTTTGATATTCTAGAGTTTCTTCAATTCTTTGGCCTCTTCTAGTTGAGCTCTTAAATTCTTCATGACCTGCTAATATTTTTCAAAACCTTGAAAACTTTGCTTTTGCTTCATCAATTCTTTTTTGGATGACTTGCTTTCTTCTCTTTCTTTCCTTAGATATTTAATTACACTGACAAATTTTTCTCTGTAATCAACTTATGCTTCATCATACTCTTCCTATTTTGAATCTATCTGACATGACGAACATCTTTCTTCTTGTTTTGTATCTTCATCTACTTTGGCATTTTCTAAATTTGCGATGGGTGAAGAATATATGTCATGTAACTTATCCGAAAGTTCTTTGGTTGATGAACATTTACCAACCTTTTCTCTTACCGGTTTAGGTAATCCTTCTGAGATGAAATCCATTGCTATTTTTTTATTCTTCTTCAATTCCTTCTTGGATGAAGTCTTTTCCCTTTTTGAACTATCATATCCTGTAACAACTGATAGCCAAATATAATGTCCCTGTTCCTGTAAAAATACTTCCGTCCTTCTTCTCCACATCTCATACTTAAAACCATTATGACCATTAAACATTGGTACTCCATTCTCAGAATAATCCATGATCTCCTTCCAGTGGTTAAACTGATTCCTAAAGGAACCTCGCTCTGATACCAATTGTTGGATTACTGAGAGGGGGGGTGAATCAGTAATAGAGCAATTTAATCATTTTTTAACCATATAATACAAGTGTTATATCAATGTAGCATTATCATCCAATAATTGTAGAGTAAATAACAAATGAACAAATGAACAATCATACACATACACAGTACACCAGTGTTTTATGTGGAAACTCAAAGCAGGAGAAAACCACATAATGTTTTTTTCTTATATGTCTTGAAGAATTACATTCATTGGAAGCACCAACTTCCTTTGTTTTCTAGCTACAACTGGAAGGAGGTTCCAATCCCCTAGTTTCTTAGGCTACAACCCGAGGGAAGCTCCAACTCCCTAATTATCTGGCTACAACCAGAAGGACGCTGCAACCCCCTATGTTCTCCGGATACAACCAGAAGTTGGATACAACCACCTATCCTTGCCCCGTCCAACCACCCTGACGTATAAGTAGAATGATGGAACCAATGTCACATTATCACTGTGAGATATACTGCTGTAAACCTATACCAATCAACCTGTACCAATAACCTGAACCATGCATCAACCATGCATCAATGTGTACCTCAACCTGTAATCAACCTGTACCAATAACCTGAACCATGCTACAACCATGCATCAACCTGTACCTCAACCTGTACCATAAACAAGTGCATCAACCATGCACCAACCTGTACCAACCAACCTGTAATCAACATGTACCATAAAAATGTGCATCAACCATGCATCAACCTATACCTCAACCTATACCATGAACAAGTGCATCAACCATACACAAAACTTGTACAAATAACCTATCACAACAACCTATCCAAACAACCTATCAAAACAACCTGTCTCATCAATATTATCAACCAAATCAAATTAATCACCAAGACAACTATAAAAAATGTGCATCAACCAAGTATAGCACAACAACTCATAATCATCACCAAGATAAATATGTGCTTCTAATAATACAAGTACACTATAAACCATGTGTCAACAATACTAATAAAAAGTGCCTCCAACCATGTACCAAGTATGTACCAATCATGTATCAACTACTAATCAACTATGACTCATCAATATGTACCAACATCATAAATGATAAACCTCATGTATGTGCCAACTCATCAACTACTTGTCTCAACCATGTACCTGACATGTACCTCAACCAAAATACCTCATCAATTTCATCATCCAAATCTGATTTGTAACTCTGTAATAGACCTGGTGTATATGATCACATTCCTGCAAACCTTCCTTAACTTTAACAACAAAAGACTAGCATTTTCATCAAACTTTTCTTTAGTCTCACATGCCTAGTTTTGGATTAGTCAACAACCATAACTTTGTACCTATAATGAATAGAGATCTAAAACTAATAAACAATGTTTTTAAATTTGTTTTATGCAATTCATCAAGGTTTCACTACTTGGAACCTCTCAGAAAAAGAGTTATAGCAAAAATGGCATACCTTGTTGAATTCTGGCTTATTCTAGAGAGTGACCTTGTATAGCGTTCCCCACACGGAATATTTATTGAATCAATCCAAAACTATTACAAAACATACTATAGACTATACTCTAACCAACACATTTTTTCTTACTCAATTTGTATCTGTTATGAAGAAGTTATGACGTTTTTACCCGAAACACCTGTTTTAGACTAGTTTTAGGACTAGCCACTAACCCTATTTTCCACGGAGTGTAACTCCAAGAATACAATGACCTACAAGTTAAATTTTTTACCATAGATACTTGGATATGTTTACTCAATGGAATATAAATTTCATGGTCTGAATCATTCTAGAAAAAAAGCTATTGCGAAAATGGTGAGATGACCTGCAAATAACATACCTTAGAAAGCATCATCAAAATAATTTGTCCTTCCTTGAATTCCGGTCGTATTTTCTTCACCTTCCCTCAGAAATTCAGCTTAGATGTCCTTTGGTTACCTCATACACCTATAGGTATTCAATATGCTCAAGTGTGTAAAAAACAAGAGAGCGTTGTCTCTTATTTATACTCTCCAAGTAGCTTCCTTGAAAACATCTTCTAGGTCACTTTGCCCACTTTCCTTATTTTAGGGTTAACCCACTTCTAATTTATCCATTAAATTTATTATTGAAATAATTTATTTTGTATTCACTTGTAATTGTAATACACTCATCACTTCACTTTATTATTTACCTTTTAAAATCTCTTAAACCACTTTGACTACTTTGACCTTTTGGGGCTTCTAGATGACATATGTGGGTCCTCCAACTTAGTAAGGCCATAAATCTCAGACCGTGAGGAGTTATGTGACATTCCACATACCACCAGAAATGGAATGACATTTAATATCCATGTAGAATAGTGTTACCTGAAAATATATCAAAACTCATACTGTTATCCATCAAACAAACTTGGGTCCATTACCCAAACCTGGGTTCTTCAACTTCTCATGGCCATAACTCTCTAATCGTGAGAAGTTATGTGAAGTTCCAAATACCAAAGGAAATGGAATGAAAAGAACTATCCATCTAGGATAGTTTCACTGAAAAAATCACTGACCTTCATCTCATTATTCCACAAATAATCATGGGTTCTCTAACCATACTTCTAGGATAACTCAATCCACAAAGCATCTTCCCATGAGGAATTAACCATAAGGGGACCACTTTGGAGTTCATCCATTTGTACTTATTATCAACCATGAAAAGACAATAATGATTCATGTTTACATCAAATAAACTTGGGTCCATTACCCAAACCTTTGTGCTACTGGAATTCGCTACCATACTTTCTCCAAGGCTTGACATCAATCACTAAGGGTTGACATCGATCTACAATGTCACTCTCGAATAGTTGATATCAAGGACAAACAATAATCCATACCAACTATCCATCAACCTAAGCCAATTGTCTAACACTTTTGTGCCCACATACTCAACTCTGATGTTCTTTTCTGCAACCTTTTCCCACAGAAAGTGACACTTGATTGGAATGTGCTTCGTCTTGGAGTGCATCACTAGGTTCTTTGAGATATTGTTGGCATTTTTATTATCACAATATATTGGAATGGGCTCATCATAGTCAACCTGTATATCTGTCAAAGTTTGTTTCATCCAAAGAACATGTGTAGAACATGATGCTGCTACAATATACTCTGCCTTGGCTGTAGATAGACATATTGATGATTGTTTATTTCTTAGCCATGATAAGAAACACTCACTCAAGTAGAACCCTACTCCACTGGTGTTTCATCGGTCATTAATGAAAACTTCCCAATCTGCATCTGTGTAGGAAATATTAGATAGATCCTTTCCTTTTGGATACCATAATCCAAACTCTTTTGTTCCTTTGAGATATCTCAAAATTCTCTTCACTGCTAATACATGTTATTCCTTTGGTGCTACTTGAAATCATGCCACATGTTCAATTGGATGCATTACATCTAGTCTGGATGTTGTCACATATAGTAGGATACCAATCATTTACCTGTATCACCTCTGAACTGTAGATTTTGAATCATCATCTTTTCTTAACTTGTAATTGGTTTGCATGGGAGTGATAACTGGTTTGCAATCTTCCATTCCAATCCTCTTTAGCATTTCTCTCATATAATTGGTTTGAGAAATAAAAATTCATTGGTTTCTTTGACGTATCTTGATGTAGAGATTGTTGTTTTCACTTTCTTTTCTAAAACCTTCCTGTTGTATATATTTATCCAGTCTAGAGTACCATGCTCTAGGAGCCTATTTTAGACCATACAAGTCCTTCTTTAATTTTCACACATAGTCTGCATTCTTTGACAAGTGAAATCCTTTTGGTTGTTCAATGTAGAATTCTTCTTCAAGTTCCCCATTCAGAAAATATGATTTTACATCCATCTGATACAATTTAATATTTTTGGAGCATGCATAAGCTAAAAGAAATCAGATTTCTTCCATTCTAGAAACTGGGGCAAATGTCTCTTCAAAGTCGACTCCTTCAACCTATGCATATTCTTTACATACCCATCTAGCTTCGTTCCTTGTAACCTGTCCATATTCATTCAATTTATTCCTGTATACCCACTTTGAGTCGATCACATTCTTATTCTTTGGTCTTGGAACCAATTCCCAAGTGTCATTTTTCTCTATTTGATCCAATTCTTCATCCATGGCCTTGTTCCAAAATTCATCTGTGATGGCCTCTTCAAAATAGGTTGGTTCAATCGTAGATGTGAGTGCTAGGTGTGTTTGTTCTGGTGAACAGATTCTTCTTCTAGTCTCAACTCCCGTGTCTTTGTTTTCGATAATATGATATGAACGATGATTCTTCTATACTCGTCTGGTAGGTGTATTTGGAGGAACTTGCTGAAATTTATCTTCTGTTTTTGTCAGATTCTCTTCATATTCCTCTTCTACTTCCTTTTCATCTTCTTCTTCTTCTTAGAAAATTTGTTCCATTGATTCATTTTCTTCTTCCTTTGATTCTGGTCTGCTTGTTTCATCAATTTACGTTGATTCTTTCTACAACTTTGTTCAATCTCAGATTGTAACACTTGTATGTTTTCCTTGTACTTGAGTAACCAAAAAATACTCCTTTGTCCACACGAGAGTCAAACTTTCCCATTTTCCAATCTTCTCTTTTGATGTAGCATTTGCTTCCAAAAACTCTGAAGTGCTTCACATTTGTTGGTCTTCCTTTCCATAGCTCGTAGGGAGTTTTTTCAGTGTTGTTTCTGAGAATTACTCTGTATTGAATGTGAACTATTGTATGCACTGCCTGCATCCAAAATATATATGTCAATTTGGAATCCATTAGCATTGTTCGAGCCATTTCCTGTACTATCCTATTCTTTCTTTCAACAAATCTATCATTGGTATATGCTTAGTCTTTGAATGGAGAACATGATTCTTTGAGACACTAATGGCACTGGTGTTATCACAGTGAAGTGGAATGGGATCAATATAAATTACCTTCAAATCTGCAAGAGTTTGTATCATCCATAAGATCTGAGTGCAGCAAGTAGAAACAACAATGTACTCTTCCTTTGTAGTTGATAATGAAATAGATACCTGTTTCTTACTAAGCCATGCTACTAACGAATCACCTAAGAAGAATGCACCTCTACTAGTGCTCTTTCTCTCATCGAAACAATTTTCCCAATCAACATCTGAATATGTAGTTAATTGAAAATTTTGATTTCTAGGATACCAGAGACCATAAGTCATTGTACCCTTCAAATATCTTAATATCCTTTTGACAGTTGCTAAATGACTTTGTTTAGGAGAAGACTGATAACGACCTACCATTACAACAACTTTCATTATATCAAGATGAGATGCTATGATGTACAAAAGTCTACCTATCATTGATCGATATGTTCTTTGATCAACATCAGGTGAAATATCATATTTACTGATCTTGCAACCAACCACCATATGTGTACTAACATGAGAGGAATCTTCCATCTGAAACTTCTTTAACATATGTTTCAAAGACTTTTCTTGAGAGATAAATATCCCTGCAGAACTTTGATTGATTTGTAAACCAAGAAAATATGATAGTTCTCCTATCAAGGACATCTCAAAATCAGTCTGCATTGAATTAGAAAACCATTGAACTGAAGGGTCATTAGTGCATCCAAAAATAATGTCATCTACATAAACCAAAACAACTAATCAATCATCACCTTCAAACTTAATGTACAGATTATTGTCAGCAATACCTTTCTTGAACCCTTTGTCCTGTAGAAATTTTTCCAGTCTACAATACCAGGCTCGTGGTGCCTTTTTCAGTCCATATAATGCCTTTTTCAACTTAAAGACATAGTCAAGATTATATGTCAATGAAAATCCTTCAGGTTTCTCCACATATACTTCTTCTTCTATATCTCCATTAATAAATGCTAACTTAACATCCATCTGATATACTTTAAAGACCTTATGACATGCATAGGAAAGAAATATTCTGATGGCTTCCAATCTTTCCACTGGTGCAAAGGTTTCATCAAAATTTTGTCCTTCAACTTGTGCATACCCCTTACAGACCAATCTGAATTTATTCTTACCAATTTGTCCTTGTTCATTCATTTTATTCTTAAACACCCATTTGGAGACAATTACATTCTTATCTACAGGTCTAGGAACAAGCTCCCAAGTATTGTTCTTCTCAATCTGATCCAGTTCTTCATTCATTGATTTTAACCAGTTTACATATTTAATGGATTCATTAAAGTTATTATGTTCCACCATGGACATGAAGGCTATATGTGATTGCTCAGTGTCTTTGATTATCCTTCTCCTGGTTTGTACACCTTTGTCTATCTCACCAATTATCAGACTTGCAGGATGATTCTTTTGAGTAATTTTGTAGGGAGGATTTGATGTTGTCTGTTGATTTGAGTCTGCCTGAGTATTTGTGTATTCATCTAACTCAGAGTCTTCTTTTTATTATTCTTGGACCTATTCATATTCAACTTCAACTATATCTTTTGTTGTTGATTCAACACTTCTTACATCTCGTGCTGAGATTTCTTCATCCAATTTTATGTCAATACAATCAACCAATTTATGCAGCCTCTTATTATAACATATGTATCCTTTACTATTTGTAGCATACCCTAAGAAGATACCTTCAGCAACCTTGTCATCATATTTTCCAAGATTTTCATCATTATTCTTGATATAACACTTACTCCCAAAGACTTTAAAATGCTTGATTGAAGCAGGTCGTCCAAACCATATTTCATAAGGAGTCTTGTCACTTTGTGGTCTGGGATGAGCTTTGTTAACAATATGTACAACTGTATGAATTTCTTCTACCCAATATGTCTGAGAAATATTATTTTCATTCATTGTTGATCTTGCCATCTACTGAACTGATCTATTTTTCCTCTCAACTACTCCATTTTGCTATGGAGTCCTTGGAATAGTATAATCTCTTTTGATCCCATGTTTATCACAAAACTCTTTGATTTCCCTTGAACTAAACAACCCTCCTCTATCATACCTTACAACCTTCAATTTTTTTCCTATTTGATTCTCAGTCAGAGCCTTAAACACTTTGAATTTTTCAAATGCTTCAGATTTTTCTTTCAGAAAGGCAACCCATGTAAGTCTAGAATGGCAAGATCAACAATGAATGAAAAAAATATTTCTCAGACATTCTTCTCCTGAAGAGTCATCATTGTTTACACATAAACTTTTCTTTTTACCAAATCTCTTGGATTTGTACTTCTCTTCACATTCAGAGTTCTGGTCCTTCTTATTCTGTGAACACTTATATGAAAAGTGACCTATATTTCCACAGTTAAATAATTTTAAGGGAAACTTGCCTTGGTACTTGCCTGATCCTTTCTTTACTCTTCTTACAAATTTTGCTTCAATTTCATCAGACTTAGAATCCTCATTCTTATTTGCTTTAAATGAAACTTCTCTAGAGGTGGGTTTATCTTTACTAATATTCATTTCATAAGAAGTTAGAGTTCCTATAAGTTGATCAATAAACAAAATCTTAAGATCATTCAGTTCTTCTATTGTAGAAACTTTTGGATTAAATCTATTAGGTAGAGATCTTAAAATCTTCTGAACTAAAAATGTGTCTTCAATATTCTCACCAAGACCCTTCATGGAATTCACAAGCTCCTCAACCCTTAAGAAATATTTATTAACTGTTTCATTCTCATTCATCTTTAGTTGTTCAAATTTTAATCTATATTTCTGAAGTTTGGCATCTTTTACTTTCTCATTTCCTTCATAACTACGAATGCATTTATCCCACATCTCTTCGGAAGAATCAAGCTACATTACTTTTAAAAATTCATCTTCAGCAAGCCCACTCAAGATAGCATTCTTTTCCTTTGCATTGAAGATAAATTCTAACTTATCATCTTTGGAAGCTAGCACAACAAGTTTTGTATATCCAGTCTCTACAACATCCCAAACATTGGCACCTAGGGCCATAATGTATGTTCTCATTCTAACCTTCCAGAAAGAAAAATCTGTTCCATCAAACATAGGAGGATTATTGGTTGAAGTGACTTCATGATTTATCATGCTTAAGCTTACTGATCTACCTTTATCTAAAAGGAACTCACTTTGATACCAATTGATGGAAATACTAAGACAACTAAGCGCACA
>ML780550.1:193345-218420 GCA_009831015.1 Picea engelmannii | reverse complement strand
AGTTTTCACTACTTGGAACCTCTCAGAAAAGGAGTTATAGCAAAAATGACATACCTTTCTAAATTATGGCTTATTCTAGAAAGAGACTTTGTAGAGCGTGCCCCACACAGAATATTTGTTGAATCGATCTAAAAATGTTACACAACATAATGAATATTGTACTATAACCAACACATTTTATCTTACTAAATTTGGATTTGTTATGAAGAATTTATGATGGTTTACCTAAAACACCTCTTTTAGGCTAGTTTCAGGACTAGCCACAAACCCTATTTTCCATAGAGTGTAACTCCAAAAATACAATGACCCACAAGCTAAATTTTTTACCACAGATACTTGGATATGTTTCCTCAATCACCTATAAATATCACAGTCTAAATCATTATATAAAAAAACATTATTGCGAAAATGGTGAGATGACCTGTAAATAACATACCTTAGAAAGCATCATCAAAAGAATTTATCCTCCCTTGAATTCCGACCTTCTTTTCTTCACCTTCCCTTTGAAATTTGGCTTATATATCCTCTGGTTACCTCAGTCACCTATAAATATTCAATATTCTCAAGTTTAATTAAAATGAGAGATCCTTTCCTCTTATTTATACTCTCCATCTTCTAGGTCACTTAACCCATTTCTAGGTCACTTAACCTATTTCTAGGTTAGTTAACCCATTTTTTGGTCACTTAATCTATTTACCTCATTTTTAGGGTTAACCACTTTCCATAATTAGAAATTTCCCCATTACTTTATCATTTAAACATTCCTCCTTGACTCTGTCACCTCACTTTATCATTTAAATAATCTTCTTTGATTTTGTCTCTTCACTTTATTATTTAAATAATCCTTCTTGACTGTCACTTTACTTTATCATTTAAATAATAATTTCTTCTTTGCAAGCTCTTTGACTTCTTTGAACTTTTGGGGCTTCAAGCCAACATATGAGGGTCCTCCAACTTCGTAAGGACATAAATCTCAAATCATGAGGAGTTATGTGACATTCCACATACCACCAAAAATGGCATGACATCTACTATCCATATAGAATAGTATTACCTTCAAATATATTAAAACTCATACCATTATACATGAAACAAACTTGAGTCCATTACCCAAACCTTTGTGATACCGAAATTTTCTACCAGACTTTCTTCAAGGGTTGACATAAATGACAACCAACCTTAATCAACAATAGCTATAGATAAGTTAGTATTAAATGGGGACTTAGTTATTGAATGCTCCCAATAATTTTTTTTGTTGAAACAAGATGATGTGAGGCTCAAAGGATAAGGGGAAGACCTTAAATGGAACAAAAAAAAATCCATAGGTATTGTGATAGACAAATAAGGATATAAGGAAAAGATGGAGAAATAAATCAAAGAAGAAAAGATTTAGTGGTGGAAGGTTACTTGGAAGCTGGCTAGTTCCCTAAACTATAGAAAAAATATTTTTCTTGACCTTGTAATAAGATTATAAGTTACGATGATGCTCAATAGTGTGGGTGGTAGCTCCTAGGTTGGTGCATAGTTTGTAAAGAAAGTTCTAAATTTGTTGATCATCTCTTTGTTTAATGCTCATTTTTCAAGGTTGTTCATAATAAAATTATTCAAGATATAGTTGGAATTAATGGGCGAGGTGGAAGGGATGGAACAAGGTGCAATGTTCCCATCTACCATTCTCAATCACATGATGAGTATCCATGTTATATGCTTCCAAAATTTCCCCTGAGAGACTAAATCCCCATGATAACAATTATTTAAGCCTCCAAGAGGAAACAAAATTCAATAAATGCATGTACATGTGTGAAAAATAAAATGCAATGGAAATAACAAGCAATTTCACACCCAACATAAAAAATACATTATTTATATCATAAGAAACAAACATAAATTTTGCAATATTCATAAACTAGGACATGTCTGTTATATTTTAACTAGAGAAGGTACAAGAAATTGGTTGTGTAATAATGATTTTCCACCCAAACATAGGTATATTCTATATATACCACCCCCAAGTTAGGCTATGATACCACTAGAGTGAAGGAAATAGCTACATGCTTCTATGTCTCTCTCAACCCAACCCATTTACTCTCATACTGAACCAATATAGCACAAAGCACTACATGAATTTCATATAGTCATCAACAACCAAGGAACTCTCTTCCACTAACCCTTGTAACACAAGGAAGGGATAGAACCTTTATTATATCAATAGTACCCTATAGTACCCTACCCTTGTAGTGATGTTCAATGTGTGCAAAAAGAGCCCAATATGTTGTGTTCTTTTATAGAATTACCTACAAGAACAATTACTAGCTCTTAAGCATTCAAAGTGAAAAATATGTACTTTGGGTCAAGGTTTCCTAACTTTCCCAAACTTTATGCTCAACTGTAGCCACAACTCTTTCCTCTAAAAATATACAATTTTCTCTAAATCTTGTTGATTACAATCAATGATTTCTCATGGATAGCAAAAGAACATAGCCTAAATGAAATGAATCTCCTTGAGAGTAAGAGTGAATCTGTGTTTATGGAATGAATTCCTTAGTGAATGGAAGGAGATGATTGGTGAAATGATGACTAACATTACTTTTGAAATTATGAATGTAGAAATCTTACAATTCCCATAATGACCTTACTTAACTCCATGCTTCCATAACACGACATGATAGGAATTTTCACCAACTTCTCACATGCATTCATTGATTTTTTTTAATAAGTCAAAGAAGGTGGTTGGATTCATTTAAGGTACATGGTGGAAATATATATGAGTTATAAGGCTGACACTTTTAAATGGAGGATTTACTTTTCCATACAACACCCCCTTTTTCTCTTCCCCTCTAGTGTAATCATATCCCCTCTTAAGCTCTTCATAGCCATATTGGAACATTATATTATATTCCAACATTAATATTTACATAGATTAATAATACCATGGAAATCCTAACACATGGTCCATATATGTATATTTGCATCATACATTCCCATCCATTCACTAGTTGGTCATTGGCCTTCAAATCTGCACTAGGAATCCATACTTCGATCCAAGTCGATCTTGGTGGCCATCCACCTTCTCCACTAAATCAATGTTTTTGAGCCTATGGTTTTGATAAACCATGATATTCACCCTTTTGATGGGGAATGTAATGTAATTCCATATCCATTTATAATGTAATGCCTACAACATTAATGCATCAGATCTCACATGCTCGAAAAAGAAAAATAATCAGAACCTAACTTGGACTCTGATTGAAAGCACAATAAAGGGAAATATATCATCGATGCAGAACCCACTACTATCATCATGACCACAAAAAAACTGCAACCAGAAGACCCATAGAATCCTAAGGATGGGGAGTGATTATTCCACTCACAGTTGTGAGTAAAGGGGATCACATTTAGTTTCATTGTTGACAGTGGGAGTCAGAAAAACCTGATCTCAGCCGAGGTTGTCAAGACATTTAAGATTCCAACAATGCCACACCCCCAACCATACACCATTGGATGGTTGAGACGAGGATGATACATCTATGTTAGTCAACAGTGCCACATTTCCTATGACATAAATACCTTCATGGATGAGGTAATATGTGATGTGTCCCCACTTTATATATGGTTATCCTAAAATAAAATCACATGCTTTAAGTGGGGTAAAACAATGACACTATGGGATCCTAGAGTAGTACTGGGATGGGTGACCTCCCGATAAGTCCTATTGTTTTACATTCCTATGGAATTTTGTAAACTTAGATCAATTTATCCCATATGCATCATGTGAATTATTCTCCTAGCACTCTCTCATATATAATAGAGGTGAAGGAGGTCCTTTAATGATGTAATGGAGTGTGATGTAATTCTTATTATGAATGAGCATAACTCACATCTCTTTCTCTCCAGAGATAATATATCACCATTCTAGCTAGCTTGTGTTCTACATTATTTTGTTATTCATTAATAGAAGTTGGGTTTCATTGTATTTATTTATTCTCTTCTATATTTTCATGTGTATCTCATTTCATTCTCAACATAATCCAGATCATACTTACATATTTACAACATTTACACCATTTGAGTTAATGCATTCCAAGGAACAAAACTGGGGTATTAAACAAGGTTTCCTTGTTGGAATACTTAAAAATTTGGTTTCATGATTGCTCTTTGATATCACTTAGAGATCATTCCTACTAACTAACCCGAGGTATTTGACTCTCCATAAAAAATGCAATTTTTGAATGTAAATTGTTTTCTACCACTTTAGTATCAGTCCAAATCAAGGTATCCTTGTTATAGCCTCAATTTCAACTCTAAAGAGTCAGAGAGGAAGACAACAAAATATGTAAGACAAAAAGAAACCCTTAGCTCAGGATTCAGATAATTGTTTAGGAGTGTCTCTAGTCATCTATGCGACAAACATCAACATGTCGCTTGTCATTATTTCACAACAAGTGACAACCTTTCAAATCTTCTACATTCACAGATATTAATATAGGCAAGTGAGGGATGAGTTGGTTCTTCGTGGCTTGATCCTTAGGACTCACATCATTCAAGTCTCCATTGGTCTCTAAAATATGTATAAGATTTCCTAATCCTCTTCCAAGAATATATATAAATAAAACAAATATTGAGCATTGGGAAGAAGAAATTTTTACAGATATATGCAACAAAAATTCATAGGTGCTTTTGCAATAAACTTTTTAACTACTTGGTGATGACGTTCTTAATGAATTACCAATTTCCCATTTGGTATGAGATAGGAACATAGCTCTTGACGTATATGCGAAAAAATGTTGCCACTCACATTTCTAATCATACACATTAGTGGAGATGAAGATGTAGGATGATGGAGGCCCAAATTCTATACCAACTCTTGATGGAGTGGTTTACCAAATCCATATTACCACCCATTTCCAAGGATGTAGCTATGGATGGGGTGACTATTGAAGAGAAATCGATCATGTGTTCCCAGCAATTAGACTTTATTTATTCACATTTGGGCACTCTGTATAATATTATCCCGAATCATACTAGGTCATTAATAGATCCCATAAATCCAAACCCAAAACCCCATGTCGATGGTGTGGTGGGTTCGATATCCAATTCCTTTGTTATATAGTTAACTAACCAGATGGGTCACCTATCCATTTCATCACACCCATAGAATACTATTCCTAATTCTCAAAATAGCATGGTCCTTTCTTATACCTATGAGGCGAATTTAGTGAAATCCATGCAATCAAAGAATCCTGAACATCCTCAAGTAAACAATAAAAGGAACAAAAATAAAAATTCCAATTTTGATTCAGGGACCAATCCCACCCAAAACAATGAAGGAGGGGGAATGAAAAATAAAAATAAAAGTTGTTTTCTTAGCATGATCTCTAGGGAGGAACATCCTACTCATCAGTGTCCTCATAAGGATGAGGTACATCAATTTTTCCCTCAAAAAAGGCACCCCAAATGTTTTTCATCCTAACTCATGCTTCAACCGTTGAACCTTAGCACATGGTTGCAACATATCTCATCCCTCTGCAAGGTGACATGGAAGGTACCCCTCAGCATGAGGGGTCATCCTCGAATGCTACAATTTACATGTGTGACTAGATGGTCAATATGCAGACTCAAAAAAAAAACTATGATAATTTCAAGCCTACTCCTACTATGCAAGAGACAACATATTCTTCCCATCATAGTGTTCCTTTTCAGATGGGGAAGCCCCTCTAAATTTTGGCATCATATATCTATAAATGATTCTTCCTCCCCATGGTCAAGATCTATATTCTTTACATATATTATTGGAAGAGGCTTGGGAGAGATTTTAGATATTCTAGAGACCAATGGAGACTCGAATTATGTGAGTTCTAAGGCTCATACCACGAAGAACCAAATAATCCCTCACTTTCCTCTCTAAAACTCCGTGAATCTAGAAGATTAAAAAGGGTGTTGCTTGTTGTGAACTGATGAAAAGAGACATGTCGCTGGTTGTCCCATAGATGGCCAATGAAACCCCTCAAAAAGTGTTTGAAACCTGAGCTAAGGGTTGTGTCTTGGATTAAATATTTTATTGTGTTCCTCTCTAACTCTAGGGTGGAAATTGAGGCTCTAACAATCCTTTGAAGGGATTTTCAAGCCTTTTAATGAAAAAGGTCCTTGGGTCGTAAATGAAATTTCCTTTAACTTAGAGGTATCCTAAGGATTCTTTGATGGAACAAGCCAAGGGTATCCACGAATATGTTGTGTTGGGTCCATCTTTCAATTCAATTTTGGTTGCTTTTCCTTTAAATATGGTGCTAGTCTTGGATATAAAAATAGAGTTGAATTTTATGGACTCTAGATTTTATTGAAGGCTACCTAAAAAACGGTTTGGATAGTATTCAATTGATGGGAGATTCAGAGCTCCTCATGCTTTGGGATTTTGGTACTTGCAGAATTGAAAATGTGGCACTAATTTTGATTATGGTTATGGTTAAGGATGTTACAACACAAATTGTTGACATTTATTTTAAACAAATCTTCAGGGAAACTTAATTCCTTTTTGATAAGTTGTCAAAGGAAGATCAATTTTTGTGGGAGGGTTGGATCATCAAACAAGAATTCAAGGAAAATATTCAAGTGTTTGAATTTGTGAAGTCCATCCAATAACTACTTCTATGCTTGATGTTAGAATGTTTTCTTTGTCTATGCTTTTGAAAAAGGTATTGTTATGGATCTTGTCTCTCTCTTATGTATGTAGATATATGAATGTTAAGAGACTCATGATGGAAGAATATAATTTTGGCTGTCAGGTATCCAATATTGGAAGACTGTAATAATGCTAGTTAAGGACTATGAAGGGTGTGTTAGTTTGCTCAATGTTTGAAGACATAATTGGCTAGACAATTTGTATTCTAATTTCTTCTTAGAAATTTCGAATATAAGATATGTTTTTTTTTAGGAAATAAGTATTGCATATTAAATGTAAATTATAAAAGGTAAAAATAACAAAATTTATGTAATAAATAATTATCATGTACACAAAAGAGATATATCATATGCATAAAAATAACTTTCATTGTTAATTAGGTTTATTGTGGGTGGTTGGAAGGAATGATTGTTATCCTCCCCACCCAGGTTCAATTCGTAAAAGTGACATGTTGAGCTCTTAACAAGTATATTGTTGTAATGGCTTTGAGCCCTGTTGTTGACCAACCTTGCACCCTGAAGATTCTAGGGTTTACCCTAGGTACAATCCTCAAAATGAAGGGAAGTACTTGATGACTTTCCCTAAGAAATGTAACCTAGACAAACAATAACAATAACTTGGATAATAATACCAATACAAAATAAGATTAGATATGGATATATTTATGGGTTGTTCCTTTAATAAATAATTAATTATCTCGTTAAATAAATAATTAATATTTTCCCTCAAATAAAGTTTTAACTAATTCATTGGCATTAGTATTTAATTTAGTACAAGTATTTTTATTAGAGTCCTATATGTCTATGACCATATCGTTGTCTACATATAATTATTTCCTTGTATGAGATTATTTTTTTCTTGAAAGGGTCAAAAGAGAGATCAAACAAATCCCACTATGTAAGTTGAAGATAAGTAGAGACTACATATATGGTGGGAAGTATAACAATAGAAATTTAGAAAGATGGACAACTAACATTAGTTTATAGCCTAAGGTCTATTTTTCCTCCCCCAACCATGTCTAGAGCCCTAATACCCACACCTAGTCCTCACAACCTCCTAATGGTGTCTATATTCCCACTTGGAGATGAAGGATACCCTAAATAGGTCATGCGTGGTGCTTTGAGACATCATTCATGGCCTTGGATTCCTATAAATTTCCTTAATAGTATAAGGACTATGTTTCTCCCCCAACCATGTATAGGGCCCTAAGACCTATACCTAGTTCTCAAAGATCCTAATGGTGAACATATCCCCACTAGAATATAGAGATAACCTTAGGAGGTCATGTCTAATGATTTTAGGGATTAGTATTGACACTGGATTCATAGAAGATTCCATTAAGAACTAAGGATAAATTTTCTTCCAACAACCATGTCTAAGGCCCTAAGATCTATTCCTAGTGTTATCCTTGATATCCCCATGCATAGGCCAAGGATACCCTTGGGAGGTTGTGTGTGGTTGTTTGAGGCATATTTCTTGAACCTAGATTCATATAATATTACTTTACATGATAATACTTAGGTTTCATTCCTCAACCATCAATACCCCAAGACCCATACCTAATGCTCAAAATTTCACAAAGTCATTGAAATCCTTTCTTAGAGGCCAAGGATACTGATCTAGATTTTATGAGTAGAATGAAATGAATACATATTATTAACAGGTTCTTAACACAAATAACATAGATACATTAAAACTGGTTTTCTATTCAAGAAGGAAATAAGATGAAATTGTAAAATGCAGCGGAAAGAAGCTTGTTGGAATGGTGGCGGCTTATCTCTGAGAAGAGATGTGATGCTTGCACTCATTCACAAGAAGATAATTACAATGAGGCTCTGAAGGATTTTTTACAATAAACAGGAATTCAAAAAACCCTAGATATCCAAAAACCTAACCCTAGGATATGAAGCACCAAAATTTATGTGGGCCCCGTCTGGGTAAGTCAGTACATCAACTTCTCGGGGTCATAACTTTTGCATACAATCCCCGTTTTAGGCGTATGATATCTCGTTGGAAAGGTATCGTCAAGGAGATTCATGTTGGGGGCTCAATCATGCCTTTTTCTATAATTTAGAATCTCTATTCAGAAAATCCTTCATTTAGGCCCTCAAAATGCCCCCAGAAGTTAAAACTGCTAAAAATAGTAAATTACCAAAATTGTCAGAAAATTGTTTTGAGCCAGTTGGAAAAGATGGGTGGCCACCGATATACACCTGGATCAATCCTCCATCCTTAGGAAGAAATTTTCTCCATTGCGTTGAGTTCCCCCGTTAGATAAGGAAATTTCTACTGAATTTGGCCTCGGGTGAGCCACTTGCCTTGGTACAAGAGATTCCCTACTTTGACGACTCGATAAAGATGGATCCTTTGTTGTCAAGTTCCCTTGATCCGTGTGTCCACAATATGATCGTTGGATGCTTTTTGTATGCATTCGGGGTTGATATCTGTTGGTGTCAGCTGCTCTGCTATGTCTGAGGTGTCCAATAATGGTGGGAAATAAGGGTTAAGGAGATCCACGTTGAACACTGGGTGTAGGCCAAGAAAAGGAGGAATGTTGAGCTCAAAAACATTATCCCCCACAACCTTGGTGATGGTGTACGACCCATAACGGAGTGGGAAAATCTTCCACTGGGGTCCTATGAGGAGTTCTTTCTGCAAGTGCAACCAAACTTTGTCTCCCACCTAAAACTTATGTGGCACTCAATGTTGATCATGGCGCTTCTTGTACTTGTCATTGGACTTCTATAGAATATCCTGAACCTATTGGCAGATGTGCTGGATTTTCTCAATGAACCAGGTGGCTTGTTAGCTTCAGTTGGAGTAGGAGATGAGTCAGTCGAGGTGACCGCAAGGGGAAGTGCAACATTTATGGTACCTAATGGTTGGAATTCCAACACCACCTGAAAGGGGATATGGTCGGTTGAGCTATGCAGGGATTTTTTGTAGCTATGTTGGACATATGGAAGGCTCTCATACCATGTGAGAGGGTGATTTTAATTATACATGAGAAGGATATGCACAATCATTCGATTTACGATCTTGGTTTAGCCATCTGTCTGGGGGTGGGAGGTCATGGATTTGGTGAGCTTGGTGTCTAGTAGTGACCAGAGGCTTGACTAGAATGTGCTGAGGAATCAAATCTCCCAATTTGAGACAATGGTTTGTGGGATTCCAAAATTTACCTAGAATCATTCAAAGAAGAGCTTGGCAGTGGCCTCTACTGTGATGTTCTTCTTGTAGGACACCAGAATCGTCATCTTAGAAAAGTGATCAACAACCAAAAAAACATAGCCATTTCCCTTCTTGGTGGACATGAGGCCCAACATGTAGTCCATTGAGATGGATTCCCATGGCCTGTCAGGAGTAGGAAGAGGGGTGTACAAGCCATGTTTCTTAGTGTTTAGTTTGGCAATAGCATAGGCACTGTAGGAATTGATATACTTGCTGACCTCTTTTCGAAGTTTTGACCAGTGAAATGTTTCTGTAGCATTGTCAATGTCTTTTCAATGCCAAAGTGTCCTGCCACCCAACTGTAGTGGGCTTCCCAGATCATCTTCGCTCGCTCACTTGATGGATCATAGATATGGCCCAGACAACACAAAAACCCATTCTGAAGATGGTAATTATCAACAATTGTGTTTGCACCCAACATTTAGTAGGTGGTGGTGAAGTCTGGGTCTGTCTCATAGAGTTGGGGCCATATAGAGGTCTCATGGACGAAGGAGTATATCACTGTGGTGAGTGCCACGATTGGCATTCTGCTGAGGCAATCAACGATGCGATTGGTGCTTCTTGTTTTATACTTGATGTTGAGGTGGAATTGTCGCAAGTATGTGGACCACTTTTGATGGTGATCATTCTCCAATTTTCCTTGTGTCTGCATGAACTACAGTGGCTTATGATCAGTGTGGATGACTGTCTCTTTCCCAAGAATGTAATGTCTCCATTGGTGGCAAGATTTCACAATCGAGTACATTTCTTTGTCATAAGTAGGGTACTTATGGACAACATATGATAGTGTCTCACTATGATAGGCCATAGGGTGGCTGTGCTGAGTGAGAACGATGCCCACTGCATAGTTTGAAGCATATGTCTCGATCTCAAAGGGTTGTTGTAGGTATGGTAGTGAGAGTATTGTGGTTGAGCACAAGTGCTACTTCAAATCATCTAATGCTTATTTTTGGGACCGGCCCCATGCAAATTTAGCCTTACCAACACCCTTGCTTATTTGGCTGAGGGCCCATGCAATATGGGAGAATCCCAACACGAACCTGCGGTAAAAATTGGCAAGGCCCAAGAAGATTTGAACCTTAGTGAGTGTGGTTGGGGCTGGACATTCATGGATGACTTGGATCTTGGTTGGATCCACATGTACGCCATGCTGAGAAATTATGTAGCCTAGGTAATGGACCCTGTCCATGTCGAATGATCATTTTTCCAAGTTGGCATATAGCTTGTGCTACCACAAGGTGTGCAGAAACTATTGAATATCGTGCAAGTGTTTGGTCAAAGTCTTGTTGTAAATGAGAATGTCATCAAGATACACCACTAAAAAATTATTGGTGAATGGTCGCAGGATATCATACATCATCCTCATGAAAGTGGCTGGAGCATTTTTCAAACCAAAGGGCATGACCAACCATTCAAAAATGCCTTCCTTTAACTTGAAGGTGGTTTTGCATACATCTGTATGTTCTATCCGGACCTGGTGGTAGCCAGATTTCATATCAATCTTATTGAAGTATTTGTCCCCCGTGAGTTGATCAAGGAGGTTGTTGATTCAGGGAATCGGGTAATAGTTTCTCACTGTGTTTTTATTCAGAGCCCAGTAATCAATGCAGAGTCACCAGGTTCCATCTTTCTTGTGTATCAGCACGATTGGGCTCCCACAAGGTGATGAGATGGGATGGATGTGCCCCTTGTGGATGGATATGTCATTTGATCTCCTCATTCTCTAATAGAGAGTGACAATAGAATGGCCCATTGGGTAGTGGTGCATCGAGGGCCAAATCGATGGGGTGCTTGACCTGGCAGTGTAGAGGTACCTTGGTAGGTGAGAAGAAGATATTTGAGTATTCTTCCATGACCTTAACTAATTTCTTTCGCTGTGTGGAGAGGTCGATTGTAGAGACCCTGGATGTGGCAATGATCTTTTGCTTATTCTAAGAAAGAATCACGAAGAAGACAAACTTCCCCATATGAGAGATGACCTTCTTACATTGCTTAGCAGAGATTAAGGAAATAACACTAGGTGGGACTGCCTCGAGTATCCTGTACAATTTCCTGTTCAAAGTAATAATAACACTATGAGGCCTAGACTCATATACAACATGACGTTTCCATAAATAAGGTTGGCCCAAAAGAACATCACAAACTTTGAGAGGAGCAACATCACACAATACCTTGTCCTTGAAGGGCTTGATGTCATATGACATTCGACACTGTTGGCTGACACAGAGATTGCTTCCTTGGCGGTTTCATCCAATGGTGTAGGGTTGTGGGTGTAGTGTTGTCGGCAGAGCCAGCCGCTTGATGACCTCTACTGAGATGAGGTTCTTCTGGCTACCGCTATCCATGATGAAGTGCATCGAGGTGCCTTTTACCCACATCTGTGAATGGAAGAGGTGTTCTCCTTATTCTGGCTCGATTGGTTCACCAGGCTAGATCTTGGTTGTAGAAATGGTGGCACTGGGTTCCATGTCAATGATATGCCTTCCCCTTTCTAGTTCTAGATCAGAGTCTAAACCCACACTTTTTTCATAGGATTTCACTTCGGCCACCAACGACTGCTTTGAGCAGTAGTCAACAATGTTATGCCAAGGGATCTTATGGAAGTGACACCACTTCCCCGTATCTTTATTTGTCTTTCTAGTGTCCTTCTTTTCTTGCGGCTTGGAATGGTTGTCCTAATACTGTCCATATTTCCTCTGTCCTTTTTTCTATGGGTTGGGGCCACCATTTCCTGGATTTTGTTGTGAGGGGTCCCCAGGCCCAAATTATCGCGTCTTTTGTTTGAGCTTCTGCTCAATTTTGATGGCATATCGGTAGGCCACGCCCAAATATGAGATGTCCAAAAAATACATTTCGGTCTAGATGTATCTATGCAGAGAACTGCGATACTTGAGCAGTAGATGTTTCTCTGAATCATTGATACTCGGTTTGGTACGCAAGGTATGAAAGATATTTGTGACATCTGTCATTGCTTGGTCTCTTTCTTACCGCAATGTGGTCCATTTGGTATACAAGTTGTCATAACTTCTGACAGGGTAGTATTGTTCCTTAATAGAATCCCTGAAGGATTCCCAGGTGGCCTTGACTATAAATAATGAGGGTTCCTCTGTTTCCTTTTTCTCACATAAAGTTTCCCACCAATCTTTGACACGGGGAACGACTTTGTGGAGTGCAAAAGTAATCTTTTCTCTATTCGAAAAGTTATGGACAGAAAAATAACATTCTAGTAGATTCAACCACTTGTCTACAACATATGCATCTATCTGACCTTCAAATATAGGAATATTGAAGTTTATTTGTACCTTGAAGGGAGTTGCACCTCCTCTCAAAGAAGATACGTCACTTGTTGGTAGTCGTTGAAGGATTTGTGTGAAACTATCCATCATCTCATTCCTTTGTTGTGTGAGGGATTCCTCCATCAATAGTTTGAAAGGATATCATGTCTCATCATATTTATTTTCTCCTACCATGAGAGGTCACTTGGGTGTGCGAGATATTTTGTCCTCAAGAGAAACAAGATCGAGACCTAACTCTTTGTACTCTGACCTCGTTGGGGACATGCATTAAGACAATAAGGAACAGACTGCTCTGATACCATTGATCCAGATTCTATGAGGAGAATGAAATGAGTACAGATTATTAACAAGTGATTAACACAAAATAACAGAGATACAATAATTTTTTTTTCTATTCAATAAGGAAATAAGATGAAACTGTAAAATGCAGCGAAAACAAGCTTGTTGGAATGGTGGCGGCTTATCTGTGAGAAGAGATGTGACGAATGCACTCATTCGCAAGAAGATAATTACAATGAGGCTCTGAAGGCCCTTTTATAATAAACAATAATGCCAAAAATCCTATACATCCAAAAACCAAACCCTAGGAAATGAAGCGCCAAAAGTCATGTGGGCCCCGTTTGGGTAAGTTAGTACATCAACTTCCCAGGGTCATAAATTTTGCATAACATCTCCGTTTTAGGCGTATGATAGCCCGTTGGAAAGGTATCATCGAGTAGATTCATTTTTGGGGCTCAATCATGCCTTTATATATCATTGAGAATCTCAATCCTGAAAAACCTTCATTTAGGCCCTCAAAATGGCCCCGGAAGTTAAAACTGCTAAAAATAGTAAATTACCAAAATTGTCAGAAAATTGTTTTGAGCCAGTTGGAAAAGGTGGGTGGCCACCGATATCCACCTGGATCAGATAAAAACAAGACATCATGTGTGGTGCTTGGAGGAATCATTCATGACCCTGGATGCCTTGAAGATTTCTTTGTGGCCTAAGGCATGGACTTTCTCCCTTGATAATTTCTAGGTACCTAAGACCCATACCTACTACTCAGAACCATGTAATGGTACTAGCATCCCCAACCATAGGTAAATAATACCCTTGGGAGTCCATGTGTGGTTGTTAGGGGCATCCTTCTTGGTTTTGGATGCCTAGAATATTCCATTAGTGCCAAAGGCCCAAGTTTTCTACCCCAACCATGTCCAAGACCCGATGACCTGTTGTTGGGCTCGTACTTTGATTATTTAGTTGTGATTATTGAATCCTTTTTGCACCGGTATTATATATTTTATTGACCATTTTGAATTATTTTCAAAGGATTTTGTATCAATTCATCATGGATTTATAACAGGTATGTGCAATCAATGTTTTTCAATGGTTTTGAGTTAAATTCAGTTCAATTTGATGTTTATGAGGATCTAATGCATGATCTATGTGTAACAGGGTGAATTCACAGTCCGATCCTCCATCCGGTTTCTCATCCGATACTTCATCCAACACCACATCCGGCACACGATCCAACACTCCATCCGGTATGCGATCAAACACTTGGTGCGTAGGGGATTTGGCAGTTGGCGCATTGGAGGCCTGTGATGGGACAATAGATGACCTGAGTTTTGTGCCCCATTGTGGCCTCCAACTACAAATATCATGACATATTAGATTAGGTGGTTATGCTAATCGCTGAGTGGCTCACACAGTTTCTAGAAGACAAAGTTGTTAGAGTGCATTTAATGGAAGTTTCCATTTTTAGAGGAGGTCAACCCTTCCAGTGGTCGACCTCTTGAACTGTAATTCGCTATAAATACCACCAATAGTGGCCAGACCACAAGACATAATTTTTAGAAGACGTTTCATTGTGTAATTGAGACATATCTGCAAATTTATGTTCAGACTGCGTTTTTTAAATTAATGACAGAATCATGTTGATTTGAGACTGCATTTTGTTGTTGAAGAGTAGCCACGACCTGCTGGGGGGGCCACCAGTGGTCTGGGTGATTTTTCAGATAGATATATCATGTGTTTCATTTCCTTATTTATAATTCACTTCGTTTCTCTGTTATATATATTTTGTAGTTTTAAATACTGTAAATGTTGTGTAATTTAATTGCTTGATTCATCTTTTGCAGATTGCTTATAGGAGATGGTTATCTTTCATGCTGTGTAATTTATTTCTTAACAATTGGATTGCAAGACACTAACTTAGATGATGTGATAGAGTTTGAAATTATCTTCTTCAAATTAGAACAAAGTAGTATTTAGAACAAAGGATTAGTTTAGACATAGTTTCTTTTGCAAGCTTCGATGGATAAATAATTGCAAGTTTTAATAGTTGTAGTTAAGCTAGATTTAACTCTCAATTCAAGTTATGTTTTCATGGATTTAATTGGTTTATTAATCTTGTTTTAGTATGCTAGGATAGAAGTAGATTTTGAGATTATGTTTGTACAAGTATTCTAGTTTGAAATCTGAGTTTTAAAGATAGGATTAGCCCATTTTGATTATGAAATCTCAGTTTTAGATTTGAGTTGCAATTTTGATTAGAAGATTGATTTTGAGTTAATATTTCTAGTCATAAGTTTGTAGTTTTGTAAACTTTCCTAAGTTGGCATAAGAGTTTGCTTGAATTAGTATAAGAGTACTTTTTAATCATCGATGATTGATGCATGGAATTTAGAGATCACATGGATTTTTAGGATATTTAATGTTTCTTCTATAATGGCAAATCTTTGATTAGATTGCTTAATTCACACTTTCCATTTCTTTGTAGAAGTTAGCATTGAATTAATCCCTCTTGAGTTATCATTAATAGTTATATGCCATCGTGATGTTGTTATGCACCGAAGACATGATCATCATCTTTGAATTATCTTTTCTTGTTATTGCAAATTAAGAATAGTTTTGATTAATTAGAATCTGAATATAGTCATGATGCTTTTTGATTAAGTAGGTTAAGATTTCTCTCTTGCAAAATAAAAAATGATTATGAGTTTTGTTTTATGAATAGAGTTTACTTGCTGAATAGTTTTGATAGATTAGTTGTTCGTTTGCTCATTTTCTTAAAGATAAAAGATGAAAATAAATTTACTTGTTGTTGTTCATTAGGTTGAATATATTAACTTGTTCAAAGTAGGATCTGATTTACTTCTTTAGGAATAGTCCATATATCCATTGTTTGAAGCTGCTTAGGGTAAATAGTTCAATTTCATTTATAGGGTTTGCTAATTGATAAAAAATGAAAGAGTCATTTCTTAAAGTAGATTAATCCTTAGATAGATCATCCCCTTAGTTAGACTATACTTCCATTAACTTTTCTACTTTGGCATACACTGTGCTACAACTCTAAGTTTACTTACCCTGGGTTGAAAATTTAATTGAGGGATTTAGTGGATATAGAACACCCATCATTTTTGGGGTTGTTGCCGGGGAGTTGTCTTAAGGTAGGAAATAGTTATGGGATAGATCATTTCTGAACCTTAGCATTAGTTTTAGGGTGGGGGAACTTTAAGACAAGAGGTAGGAACCTGTGCATCTGTTATAACAGGTTCCCCCAAACCAAATGGTAGCTTTTATTTTTATTTTCTTTCATGAACAAACCTAGGGACCCAAAGGGCAGATACATTAAAACCAAACCAAAATTTTCGACCAAGGTTCCTTCTAACCTTTTTGGGGGAAGGAACACTTCACTCATAAAATCTGAAGACCGATACCAGAAAGTAGGGGTTAGCTCAACCCAAAGAGATAAATAATTCTCTGAGGAGACCAAAACAGGGAGCACTATAGAGAAGAACATTGAAGCATCAATAATAGTGGGATAGGAGGCAATACCACTCAAGCCTTCCGCAGAACCAACCAACACAACCTTTGTCTTTTCGCCACCATCAGAAGACCCTAAATTTGTAGACATCATTGAACTTGAACAGGTGAATACTCTGTTTGGTAGTTCGGCCAATATAATTGTTTCCCAAGTTGAAATGAAAACTTTGGCACCAATAGTTTCAACCGGCTCGATTAAAGTCCCAGACATCCAAGCAGTAAGAATACCTTCCCATTAAATGGATACCTTTCTTAGAAAAGAACATTGGGATACTTTGTTATCTTCAAGAATAAAACCATTTAGGTACTCTCTTTTTGGAAACCAAACCAGTATGGATGATCAAGAGGATCACAACCATGTAAGACACGAGGAGAGAGAAGAATTTGGAAACCAAACCGAAACCACGTTCAGGTTTCCAATTTTGGACACCACACAAAATGTCAATATGAAAAACATTCCACTCTTGGAATTGGCCACCTTTTACGGTAAAAGAAGGGAATACTTGGATACCTTCCTATTTGAGTTTGACATCTTGTGTAGGAGCTACAATTACTTACAAGATGCCCAGAAAATAAAACGTTTTCCTGCCACCCTCAAGGACTCCGCACTAAGATGGTTCATGGGGTTGGGAGAGTCTAGTATTAGGTCTTGTAAAGGCATGAAAGATATATTTATTAAGAAATACCAAGACTACTGCAAGTCCAAGGATTCTCGTAATGATAATTTTAAAATCCAACAATTAGAGGACGAGCATCTTGAAGATTATATGAAACAATTTGCTTATATCTCACAACAATAGAAGTACCATGACCTTCCAGATGATGCAGTCAGGGGTCTTTTTCTTGCAGTAATTTTTGAGGAATACTTAGAGATACTTAACCTGATGGCATCAGGTGACATCTCCCATAAACCATTTACCAAAATCTGTGAAATGTGTAGGAACTACTCGAGGAGTAGAGCTAAAACAGGGAAGAGTGTTCGAGATCCTTATAATAGAAACCCAAAACCAGTTAGTTCAGGTGGTATCACAAGGGTAGAGATAGGGAACCTTTTAGAGAACTTCAAAATGGATATCTTAATCACAATAGGTTCCCAACTGGACACCCTAAAGATTAAAAATAAAAAGGAGGAAAATGCAACAATGAGCATATTTTTCCCAATATGCAGGAGGAAGCATTCCTCAAGGGAATGTCCATTAGATAATATTTCAGTTTGTGGCCTCTGCACCGAGGACCAGTCAACTGATAAGTGCCCATCATTTCCTGGTTTGTTAGCCATATATAGAAGTGGGGATCCTAGGGAGTCCTCTTATGCACCTAAGAGGCCATGGCTGTTATACATGATTTTGGTCATCTATATGGTGTATTAACAATGGTGTACTCAGGATCCCAATAAGAACTTTCTCCTGAGAAAAGTGTCATTTATCTCCTTCCAGAAAACATATTTTCAAAGTGGGTTTGCAGGCTGCTTATAGCCTAGGGTGCGAGAATGACCCATTCTCGCAAGCTACCTTTAGCTAGGGTGCGAACTTCTCGCACTGTTCTCTATACATAGGGTGCGAACTTGTTTTCAAGCTTGGAAAAGGGAAGAAGTCTCGAGGGTTCTAGAAGGGAATCTTCTGGAAAATGGGTTGGCATTCAAATGGTTATCATTTTACTGGTTTCCCTGATTTGTTGGGATCATTCTCATTCGTGTAACCATCTCACCCTCTCCTATATATTGAAAGGATTCTCATGGAAAAGGTTAAGGAAGATTAAATGAAGAATTGGTGAAGGAATTGTGTGAAGAACCCATCTTGAACAGAATCTTGGAGACTCTAGTAGGTCTATCAAGAGGAATTGGATCTTCTTCATGCAAAGACAGAGAAAGTGTGTGTGTTGGAACCAAGATTCATTGAAAGGAAGCTTGTGACATCAAGGCAATCAGGTTGTATCTTCTACTTTCGATTAATATGATACAACGACATGTCCTTTTCCCATAAAGTCATTCTTACTTTATTGTGTAATTCCTTGATCATATACATAAGTTGACGATTGAATAAAGTTTTCTATATTCACTTTGGTTGGTTTGTGTTGTCTTGGTCTTGACCTCACGAGAGCACCGGAGCGAAGTGGGAGCAGCAGAGACCTAAGGAAGCAATACAAAGGTATGCCACTTGTTCCTCCTTACTAGCTAATTCAATGGTCATAACTTAGTGAAAGAGTCATGTCCTATCGTGTTTTGTTCTAGATTCAGGTGGATCTAGGGAGATCTATTAGTGTCTGCACCTACCGATTAGTCCGATAACAAAATTGGTGACTCCACTAGGGATGTAACCCATTTTTTAGTGGTTTTTGGTGTTTTTCCTTGGCCATTTTCTCTTGCCTTACCTTTCTTCATTTCGATCAATCTTTGAGTCTTTAAGAAACTTTTACAGACTCCTTGGGTCCATAAGTCCCTTCAAATTTTTTGACTTTTTCCAAAATTTTACCTAGTTTCAGGCCTTCTCGCACTGAACCCCATAGTGGCCTGCGAGCATCCCTTGAGTCCGCACTCTGCCTTTTAGTCTAGTGCGAGGTTCTCGCACCCTTCTTGAAACTAGCCCGTGAGAATGATCCATTCTCGCACTGTACAATACTGATATCCTGCGAACCCATTTTTAAAATTTTTGGATTTACGGTTTTGCATGCTCAGATGCCAAGATCAATATAGGTGTCTGAAAAGAACTTCTTGGACCACTGGTTGATGTTTTCTTGACTTCGGATTTTGTGCACGATCAGTCTTCGGAAATCAAAGGCTCTTCTTGTCCATCTTTTTCTCAACTCTCATCTCTTGACTTTTCTTAGCAAGGATATAATCTCTAATCCTAGAATCAAAGTATTTGTTTGGTTAGGAGCCGGTGATCAGTTTGAAAGTTGAGATTGTTTGTCTTTCTCATTTGCCCATTGTTTAGAAAATCATTGTTCTCGTGCAATTGAAAAGACTAGTCTTGTCTGCTTGTCATTTTTGTTTCCGTTGAAACATTGGTTTGGGTTTTGTTTATTGCTTATTTGTTAGTTATTGGTTTTCCTTACTTTCACCACCATGATGTAGATCTTTTTGAAAAGTTAAAAAAACATTTTTCTTTTTAAAAGAATTTTCGTTTTGAAAATATTGAAAATCAATTGTTGAATTGTTGAAAGAGAACAAATAGAGAATTGTCATTGTTACGTGATTCATTGAGATTTAATTTTAAGGAAGATTGTGTATCGTAGTTCAAGGTTGTTTCGGAAAACTTATCTTTCCCTCCCGTACATAGGATTCATCGAACAAAAATTGATATATTTCATTCCTATCTATGCATTGTTGGGTCAGAGTCTCACACAACATTGGTTTCACCTTCGTTTCCTTAGTAACAACAACCCCTTAATAATATTGTGCAATTTTAAAATTTAACTAGTAACTCTTTTCTAGGACTCCATTACACCAACAATTAACTAGGCTAGAGCTTTGGAATAGGCAGAGAGATACACTCTCCAAAGCACAAAACACACAATAGCATCTTGTGTTAAGGAGTGTCAAATTCCATTTACAACATTTTGTCCTGGGAAGCCCTTCTCACACAAGGTTCAAACACGAGGTCACATTGATATCGACAGAGTTACTCACCCTGATTCATTGATATCAGTGTAGAGATTGCACGTATTACGGGGGTCACTTGGAGGTATACCCACAATGATGAGTGGAAGCCTCTTGAGTTGATTTCAGGCTAGATACCCTGCCCTTGCATGTGGATCGAACTGTCGACTGTTCCCCCAGGATTTATTGTTGTCGGTGGTAACCTTAGTGGTCTATGTTCTTAGGGTCTTACACAAGGTGACTGTGAAGGGGAAAGTCTTCACAGTACCTGGAATCGACATTGGACAAACTCACTTGGGCACCTTGGAGGGTATACCCACAATTATGTGTGGGAGCTTGCACCAGGGTGTAAGTCCATTAAGCAGGTCGTCAATGTAACTTTTCCACCCTAGCCCAACCCCTTCTCGTCTCGTTGTTGCAACGTTGGATTTCATCACCAACTAGTAACTTCGGAATTAGAAGGTCTTGTTTGCTTGGTGTTGCTTCTTAGATTTTTTACTAGCACATGTTGTTTGTTTACCCAAGTTGACCATAGGATTTTCTTCATAAGTTTGTAACTCGTTCACAATAGACCCCCCACGTCGTTCATGTAGAATGCAGGGCTTACCTCCAGAAAACTTGGAAGGTTATCAACCCATGCCTACAAGCTCACCAGAGGGCTCTCCTCAACAGAGTGAAGTCCAGGACATCACCACTCTAAAAGTGGAAAGAACTGACTCTCTAGAACAGTTCTGAATTACCAATTCTTGAGAGGACTTTTGACTTCACCCCGATCTGAGAGACGTATTATGTGAGTGAATTCTTCCGAAGACTTAGTTGTTTTGTCTTCTGGATCACCGAATGGACCTTTTCCAGAACCTGAGGGCCAAGATCCTTTTTGGTCTGCTGGCGTTTTTAGATGGGATATTTTGAGCTCAGGAGAAGGCGTTGAAATCACCGTCTCACCTACGTTCCTTGAAACCTCTGACCTAGATGCAGTACCTTTTACTACTGCTTATTATTTTCCTGGTACAGAAGCTCCATGAGTTGACCACGTCTTGACCCTCCCTTTAGAAATGGTCCATTACACAGATACTACGAGTATTCACACGAAGATTACAACGGCTAGTCAAGCCCTCATTGGCACACCACTTTCACCCAGTGTCACCCCGACACTTCCACCTGGATACCATGCGTTGAATGCTTCTATTCCAACTCCTATGCAAACCCCATTCGGAACTCCTAGTGGTCCCTCTTCTTCTGGGCACTCTCCTCCCAGCTTCATTACGACACTTCCTCAACCCCCTTTCGAAGGACCTTTTTCATCCTCTGTCGGCGTCACTAATCCTAGTGGCACCATTCCATCGTTCACACCAAATTACCAGATTCCTGTTGGTGGACAATTTCACCAGGGAGGTTTGACTCAACCCCCCCTTGTAGGGAAAATTCCTATTGGAACACAAATCCCAATTGGAACACAACCCCCAATTGGAACTCAACTCATGATTGGAGGACAACCCCCACCGACCCCACCCTATGGACAAAACATACCTCCATCTTTAGCCCAGTATTGGAACCATTTGATACAACATAATCCTCAATCGACTGGGGGGAAAAAGATTCTGGCTACATCTGTTATACCCCCTAGTATAGGCCAACCATATCCAGGTATGTCCAATCCTATTTGGGGCTTGAATGCTCAAACTCATGTCCCTGTTCAAGGATACAATCCCATGAGCTACTTTCCTCTACAACAACCACTGAATCTGCCTAGGTATTCACATTATATGCAGACTTCTTATGGTCCCACTGGTTTGCCGACGGGACTCCCTCCCCAAAGCCACCGGTACCCGCATGTGAATAGACAGTTACCCTTCTTGGCCACTTTGGACCTCCCGGATCTGTCAAGGATTTTAAATGATCCAATCTGTCACTCTCCCCAATCACCCTCTATACCAACCAAGTTACCATCTGACATCCCTAAATTCGATGGCAAGGTGGGAGAGGACCCGAAAAATCACGTGATGACTTTTCACCTCTGGTGCTCATCCAACTCCTTGATGGATGACTCTATTAATTTACGTCTTTTCCAACGAACTCTCACTGGTTCTGCCATGAAGTGGTATATATTATTACCACGAGGTTTCTTCACCAACTTCAACACCCTAGCTATGGATTTCCTCACCCACTACCAGTTACCGATCCGTTATGAAATGGGGACTGAGATTTTGAGTTCTTTTAAACAAAACAAAGCCACTCATATATCCGATCACATTCATGAGTGGCGACGGAGACACTGTCTCATCAAACTCGAACTTCCTGATCAGTTGTTGGCAGAGTGGTTCACAAAATCATTTGTGAATGACATCAGTCATGACATCACCATGGGTGGAGTTGTCATATAAGAATAGGCCATAAGTCGTGCTCAATACCTTGACCTCGTTTACTCACAAATGGGTACTATTTACGACTTACTCCCTGATGCACCTCGTCCTTCCACTTCTTCCACTTCAACTACTCCAGCTCCTTCTCATGTAGCTTACGGTGTGATTGGCACTTTCCATGCCCAACCATATTCTTCCTCGAGCAACAACCCCAAACCTGCTTCTTCTAATGTTCAAATTTCTCTGTCTCCTACCCCTCCCATTGGCAAGACTTCTGAGGTAAATGCAGTTCAATCTACCCCAGTCGGTAAAAAAAAATCCAGAAAAGGAAAGGGTAAGAATAAGGACGACAAAAATACTTTGCAAGCAGAGAAAACCAAAACTCCACCTGTTGAGGATAGGGATAAGCACAAACCCCGATACCCTTGTCTTATCTGTGGTGATGATCACTACATGAAGGATTGTCCATGATGCGCCGAGGTTACTAAGTTCCTTCAAGGGGCCCCAAAACCACCTGCTCTGGTCATTTTGTCCCAACCCTTCCCCTCTCAACAACAGGCCCAATTGGTCATTCATGACCAACCTTCCCCTTCTACCACGTCCTATGTATTAATGTATACTGTCGATTCAAAGAAGAATGGCATCACACTCACCACTCGAGCCAAAGATAATTCTCCCAAAGAGAAGGTTGATGACATACCTCCATTAGTCCAACCCTCTCCCGCAACTCCACCTACCAATGATCCTCTTCATCTCGAATGACCAAGCCTTGACACATTTCTTCGCCCTCCTCCAAAGGGTGTCGTTCGAAAATCAGAATTCAATCCTCATGCTCAAGCTGCTTAGAAATACAACATTGTTGAAGATCTGGACCAAGCACCTTCCGCGATGTCAGCCCTCGAAGTCCTTCAAAGTTGTCCCACGCAATGGAAGGCACTGTTGAAAGCTATCGGTGGAATCGACCTGAAAGATATGAATTTAATAATTTTTGACTTGGAAGATCACATTCCAAGGTTACCCCCTGTTGGCAGCCAATTAACATTTTTCCATTATCTTATAAGATGCCTACACCAATGTTTCACAAACATTGATTTTTCGTCGCAATTTTCAAATGAATGATGCTTTTATTCTTTGCGCCTTTTCACATGCCTATCTTCGTTTTGTTTTCACGACTGTAAGCGTGAAAACTTAGTCCTTCAAAGTCACATTAGAATCATTGTTTGAACCGTTGTCACCCTTCTGATTGATATGCCGTTTGCGCTTACATCTCACTTATCATTTTACAACTGGCAAGATTCTTTGAGCAGTACTCATGCTTCCTATTTATGGTATGACTTGGCTTCATTAAGTGTGTAATGCATTGGTATTTGGATTGGCTTTTTATTTGACCTACTTAACCTTTGATTTCATAAGAAATATGGGTATTATGTTTAAATCTTTCATACATATCTTTTTAATATAATCCCTATGTTAATGTTTTCATAACTATTGGTTGGTTGATTATATGAATACACATTGGCGCATGGTTAATATTTGATTTTGGTTTCAATTGGCATGATTTATGGTTTATAACTTTGGCACAATGTTGATTGCGCATTGGATTATACACTCACCATTGTTTTCATTGATCAGCCAATTGATATATGGAATAGTGGGTTGAACAGCTATGATAACCGGTGGTTGTCCTTTGGCATAACTATTATGCATGGCATAAATAACTACACTACCCTCGCACACTTTGGCATTAACGCCTGCCTCCTTACCAGGTTACCCCTGTTGATTTTTGAGCAAATTTCTGGGTTTTGAGTCTTGCATATACCTTGTCCAAACCCTACCCAGACCCCTGTCTACTGTATGATCTCTCCTAGCTCCTATAGGGAGAATTCAAACCCCCTGGTGTTCAGAGTTTGTTTTGGTTTCATTATTGCCAGAGAAGACTGCCCCGTAATTTCCCCCAGAGTCAAGTTTTTGCGTGAGCGATTCTGGGCAAACGGATTTGAATTAGCTCAAACTATTGAAAACCCAGAACCTTTTTTAGCCCCTTTAACTTCATCATGGGCGGTTTCTTCAGAAATTGAGCCATTACAGAGATCTAGCTCTT
>ML780550.1:167604-180710 GCA_009831015.1 Picea engelmannii | reverse complement strand
TTTTAGTTTATTTTAGTTTGTTTAGTTAAGTTAGTTTAAGTTAGTTTTCTCTTTGGTCTTCTTAAAAGACCTTAGAGCAGCCAACAGAGTCATTAAACTCGTCAGGGTGGTTCATTCCAAACGACTTGGTTTATTTAGACAACCCCGGACCGGTTCCACTCTATCAATTGATGGACGAACAATTTCGCCCGTCAACACCCCCTCAACTCGTGTTCCAGATCCAAGTGATTGTCTCTGACAAAAACATTTGTCAAACCGTTATCGACGAGGGTGCCTCAACATGTGTCATGTCTCTTACCTGATGGAAAGCCATCAGCTCTCCCTCTCTGATTGAATCCCATAACACACTCAAAGCCTTCAATGGCTCTAGTTTTAAGCCTTACGGTGTCCTTCCTTCATTTCCAATAATGCTAGAATGCAAAACAATCCAAGTCGAAGTGGAAGTCTTTGATGCTCCTCTCGATTACAATCTTCTGTTTGGCCGTAGCTGGATCGATTCCATGCGCACAGTTGTGTCGACTCTTTTTCGTGTTTTACATTTCCCCCATCAAGGAAAGGTAATCACCATTGATCAATTAGCCTTATTTAACTCGAATACGTGTACTGGAAACATATCGTTCATCGCTAAAACCCCACTGGGTTACGAGAACATCGGTGTAGTTCTTCTCAAAGACTCCTCGTTAATGGGTACCTTCCCCATTCCACCACCTGATGTTCCACACTCGTCTGTCGCTTCAATCAACATGATCTCCACCTATATTCATGGAACCCCTACGTCTCACGACCTATGGATGGTACTTGACCCTGACGATCACCTTCGTTACAGCGATGCAATGCCTTTGAGTCCGGTCGAATCTGCCTATCAGGCCATTCAATCGGCAACCCCTTATACCCCCTCTCTTGGTGAGTTATCTCTAGATCCTTTCCATGTCATTTTTCCCATGGACGAGATGATCATGTCTTTCATGGAAGACACCCCTTGGGACGATGGACATCACCGTTCCATCCTCTTCCTGGAACAACACACCATCGAGAGATACCAACGAATCTCGACCCCGTCGACCATTGTCATCATTTCAACCATTCCCGAATCTACACATGATGTGTTTTCCGAAGGGAAATTAAGCAATATCTCACCCACTATTCCCCTTGACATATCCATCAAACCTGGAATTGTCGAAAATGTGCATATCGGAGCTTCGTGTTCCCTGATGAAATCGTCACCTACAAGTCACTTTTCAAAGAATTTTGCGACGTCTTTGCCTTGAGCTACGAAGAAATGCTGGGTATCGACCCTGACATTGTGATACATGAGATCAAGACATACCCACACGCTAAACCCATCCGGCAACACCTTCGTCCAGTTCACGCACATAAAGCGGCTACTATCAAGCTTGAAGTCGAGAAACTTCTCAAAGTCAACTTTATTTACCCGGTGGCCCTCACTGACTGGGTTTCCAATCTTGTCCTGATCAACAAGAAACAAGGCACAATCCACGTATGCGTTGATTATAGGGATATTAACAAAGCTTGTCCTAAAGACAACTTTCCTACCCCCTTTGTCGACCAGATTGTCGACGATTTTGCCGGAAGAGAAATCTTCTCTTTGATGGATGGTTTCTCCAGATATAATCAAATCAATATTGTTCCCGAGGATCAACACAAAACCTCTTTGATTTGTCCTTGGGGAACTTTCACCTATCAGAAACTTCCTTTCGGTCTCAAGAACGCTGGCGCAACTTTTCAGCGCACTATGTCTTTTTCCTTCCATGATATCAAGCACATCATGCAGCCATATCTTGATGACTTACCCACTCATTCCATGTGCCGGGTCGATCATCCAATCCACCTCCGATCCATTTTCCTCCGCTGTCGGTTTTACCACATACGCTTGAATCCTCACAAATGCGTTTTCTGCGTGGAATCTGACCGACTTCTAGGATTTATTGTTTCGCGTCAAGGGATCAGGGTAGAGCCTTTAAAGGTCGAGGTGATTCTCAATATTCCTCCTCCTTCTACACTTTGCCAGTTACAAAGTTTGCAAGGGAAAGCAAACTTTCTTCATCATTTCATCCCGAACTACACCGAGATAACTCATGGATTTATGCGACTACTCAAAAACGGGTCTGAGTTCGTATGGGATACCATCACAAACATAGCCTTCGAAGCTTTGAAATTGTCCCTTACACGTGCTCTGCTTATCTTCCCCCCGATTACAGTCACGATTATTTCCTCTACCTCGCAGCCTCGGATTACACCATCTCTATGGTTCTCGTCCAGGAGGATGATTCTCATGACAAACATGTTATCTATTACTTGAGTCGAAGTCTGACACCTATTGAATCCAAGTATTTACATGTCAAAAAATTGGCCTTGGCAGTCGTCCAAGCAGTTCAATGCTTCCGGCACTATATCCTCTCTCGCAAGACTATGGTGATTTCTAACTGCAACCCTATGCAACACATTCTCACACGTCAATTGCTAGGGGGTAAATACTCCAAATGGGTTGTGATACTCCATGAGTTTGAAATGGAATTCGAACGAGCCAAGTCTAATAAGTCCTTAGTGTTTTCCGAGTTGATATGCGACTTTCCCTACTCTGAAATGGAAAATGTAGCAACCAATTCATTACCTAACGAATCCCTTTTCCTAATTAGTTCCGATGATATTTGGAATGGCGATATCATCATATATTTCCAAACCCAGACTTTCCATCCTAATTTGTCTAGTACTAACCAACATCGAATACGCTACCATGCCCATCAATATATCATCCTCGAGGATACTCTTTATCGTCATGGGATTGACTCAGTTTTTCGACGCTGCCTCACGTTCGACGAAGCCAAGAAAGCCTTAAATGACTGCCATTCTGGAGAAGGGTATTTTTGGCCTTATTTATTTAATGATTTCATCATCGCCGTCCAAAAATGCCACTCTTGCCAGACCTATAATCATAAGATTCGGTCACATCTCGCTCCTCTTCACCCTGTGGTCTCTGTTGGCCCCTTTGCGAAATGGGGCATCGATTTCATGACATGTCACCCCCACTCGACCGGGGGGCATGGATACATTATTGTAGCCGTAGATTATTTTACGAAGTGGGCCGAGGTGATGCCAACATTTGACAATACTGGAAAGACCGTAGCATTATTTATTTTCAATCACATCATAGCTCGTTTTGGTATTCTTCAGGCTATCGTCACTGATCACGGTAGCCACTTTAGAAACTTCATGATGTCCGAACTCACTGAAAAGTTGGGTCTTTGCCATGAAAACTCAATGCCCTATTACCCACAAGCCAATGGCTAAGTCAAAGCGATTAATAAAGTTCTCATAACCATGCTTTGACGAATGATAGGGATTCACAAAACAAGTTGGCACACAATGTTGTTTTCAACATTGTGGGCTTACAGGAAATCCGTTAAGTCTGCTACTGGGTTTACACCTTTCCAGTTAGTCTATGGACTAGAATCCATTCTCCTAATTGAATGCGAAATGCCCTATTTAAAACTAGTTGTTGAACTCCTACCAAACACTTCTGCAGAAGAAGAACGTCTATTGTATCTAATGCGATTAGACGAAACTCGACGCGATGCTACCCTAGTCATAGAAGCATAGAAGAAACATGTCAAGGCCCAATACGACAAACATGTCAAGCGTCGCATTTTCTCCGAAGGAGATCTGGTTCTCCTCTACGAACAAGATCGAGATATGCTAGGGGATGGAAAATTCGAAGCCATGTGGCGAGGTCCTTATATCGTTAGGAGAGTTTTGGAGAAAGGAGCTTACGAGTTAGTATATTACGATGGTATCCCTTTGAGTGAGCCCATAAATGGGTTGTACTTAAAGAAGTACTATGCATAAGATCACATGTCCACGAGTACTTGTATTTTATTGTATCATACTTCTTGTGTGTTACTGTAGTATGCTTTTTCGTTATTTGGTCTCTGCCCTTATGTGATGTTGTGTTTGATTTCCAGATGTCGGAGTCTTTGCTACCCCACATTAGCTTCACTGATGGCGCTAGCCATAGTACTCAGAACCTTGCTTCTGCTGCGTGGGCAATTTACGCCCCTACAAACGAACTTATCACTCTACGAGGTGTGTGCCTCGGCCGTGCGACCAACAATATTGTAGAGTATAGTGTCGTTATCGAATTATTGATTGATGCTATCTCGCTCGATATCTGTCACTTGGTTGTGCGACTCGATTTGCAACTCGTAGTACTATAGTTAAGTAATGTCTATGTTATTCGAAGTCCTACTTTGTTAGGGGTGTATTTGTGAATTCACCTCTTGGAACGATATTTTGATTATATTGAGTATCAACATATTCCTAGATGTCTAAATACATTAACTGATGCATTAGCTAATTATGTATTAGATAGACATTTGGGTCATTTATAAATCAATCACATCACAAGTATCACACAACACATGATAAGCCGATAGAAACTGTATGTATATATAACGATCAATTTTTTTTTTACAAAAAGTTCTGTCCAAGGACTAAAATTTCAAAATCTAAAGCTCATAGCTTATACAAAGTGATGTCATAGATGAATTTCATGGTAACAAATGACTTCTCAGGCAACCCTACGAAGTAGTCTGCCAATAGACTCTGACACCCCCACCGTATGACGCTGACAACGTCGCGGAACCTCTCCAAGAGGCATGTCTGGAATGTCTACAGTCAAACCCTCCAAGTTTTGTTCCACTGCCTCATAATATTCAGCATCCCATCGTGGCACTGGAGCCACCTCTCCTCGTCCCTGAATAGGAGAAGTACCCGGAGGCCGATAAGGCCCCACGTCTCTGTCATCAAAAAATATTTTTGTAATTAGACCTTGGACGAACATAAAAACATTTGCATATGATAAAATTCACAAAAACATTGAAAAAGTAAAAAATGTGTACTTCTTACCAAGATCCCCCACTGAGTTCCCTCGGGCAGGGCCAAGTCCAGATCCCCTCAGAAGTCCAACCCGGCATAGGCATAATCATCAACCATCAGCATCTGTGGTCACAACCAGTCAAAGAAGGAATCATTGTATTTAATGATTGATCCAACTATGTGTCGGGCCATGAGGTTACACCACCTCAGCATTCTCGGATCCTCTGGAGCCCGTAAACCCCACTCAATCTGCAACCTCAGCAAGGGGACCCTCTCAAGAAAGGACACCAACAATGACCCATACCCGAATTTCTTCAGGTCACCTCTCCTGCATTTGGTCAACTGCCTCTTCACGCTACGAAGGAATGCATCTACCAAGTTAAAGACCCGAGGCTCAATACACTCTATGGAATATTGAAAGTAGCTCTGGAGAGCCATGTGTGGATCAGTGCTCCCAACCATATGAGAAATGGTGAACAAAATAGTGCGAAGAGTGAAATCTTGCACCCCCCAAATGGCCACTTTTCCTTTGCTTCTCTCCGCCTCTGGAACACAGTATAAATGGCAATATTCACTCATAGGCAACCCACCACCTCTGCTACCAGTCAAGCTAGCGTGGTACCCATGCCGTGACATTCCTGTCAAGAAATAAACATCCTCGATATCCAAGGACAATGTGTGGACCCCTACATGGAATACTTGTTGGTCCACGTCCCACATATGAACGAGGTACTCCAACAACCTAGCTTGGGCCCTCATACCCAGGACACGAAATAATTTCAGGAGACCACAGTCTCCCAAAGCAGCAATGGTGCCCAGGTTATTCCTGGCAATAGCATCATCTTCTTCATGCTCTCTTTCACGCCATTCTAGAACCATGGTGACAACCAAATGTCTGCATAAGAAATATAATAAGAAGTCTGCAACTCTCTTCAAGACTTGGGACATTTTTCATTGAGAAAATATTAAACAAAACTTTCATTTTGTGGTTCTCGCAGGTGCCCCTTTAGCATAGTGCAAGGTTCTCGCAGGTGCCTTTGGGGCCATGTTATTGGATAAATCCATAAGTGCGGACACAAACCAATCTCCCTAGATCCACCTGGATCTAGAACAAAGCAAGACAGAATAATACTCTTTCCCTAGATTTTAACTATTGAATGTACTAGGAGGCAAAAATAAAGAACATACCTTATGATCGCTTCCTTTGGTCTTTTTTGCTCCTGCTTCACTCCAGTGCTCTGGTACAATCAAGACCAAAACAATACAAACCAACCGAAGTGAAGAAAGAACAATCTATTCAACAGTCAATCTATGTATGTGATCAAGGAATCATACAATAAAACACAACAAGCTTTATAGGAAAGAATCATATTATTGTATCATATTAAATGTGAAAGAGAGATTAAAACCATGGCCTTGATGTTGTAAGGTCCCTTCCAACTGTCCTTCGTTCCCCACACACTTCTTTCTCCAAGGATTCTGAGAGCATAGATCTGATGATATTCACAATCTATCTTGACAAAGCAAGTCTCAAAGCCACTCCAACCAAGCTAATAATTCCAAGCCAACCAAAGCTAACAAGCTCAAGAATCAACAAAGCTAACCCAAGCTAAATTTATCCATGAGAAATCCTCTCCTTTTATAAGTTGAAGATGATAATGTGAGGAGGTTAGGATGATCCCACTAAATCATGAAATCGAGTAAGATCCAAACCATTCGGATGCCACCTCACCATAGAAGTTTCTCCTTCTAGAAGATTCGAGAAAACGCTCATTTTTCCCACGTGCATGCATTCTCGCACCCTAGCTATAGAGAAACCTACGAACACCTTGCACCCTAGCTTAGTGCAACCTGTGAGAATGGGTCATTCTCTCACCCTGCCTATATAGCAACCTGCGAACTTCCCTTTTTATAAGGTTTTTACATAGGAAAAAACAACTTCTTTTCTCAGGAGAAGTTCTTCTCCCTTCTCTTCTTTAGGAACTTAGGCCACTGACCCCTTTGAAGGAAACATATAGGTTTAAATCATTAACGATCATAGGGATGATGAAAATAATTTGTAACAGGCCACCTGCGAGAATCATACATTCTCGTAGGTCTCGTGTGGCTAGCCTGGGAGAATGGCTGAGCGCAAATTTGAGCCCTAAAACAAGCTCAAAAACTTGAATTTCACCAATGAAAATGAAAAATTGAACCATGAAAAGATAGAGGACAAGGATATTACCTCTCTGCCAGAGACGGTTCGTCAAATGGATGCTCATACATTCCGCAATCGAGCGTTGAAATTCAAGGGAAAAAGAGGGGTTTTGGGCTAAAATATTGGCAAAGTTACAATGACTATGGTAAAAAGAAATTTTACCCACTTATATTTACTTTTTGCCATTTTTTGGTCTTTATAATTGTTTTATTTAACTAACCTAATTCCTAATACCCCTATGAGTGCGACTTTTTGCAGACATGACGACTTCGACATGCAGGGATACATATATTTTTTCTCTTTTCATCACATTTTTGAATTCTTTTTTATGGTTTTTTGCACAAAACCTCAAGCGTGGTCTTTCTCTGTTCTCATGCTTGAAAATACATGAGAACGCGATCGAGCACACTTTTATCAATTTTTCGGGCTCAACAAGGTTATACGAAAAATGAACCCCTTGGAGTCCTCTTTAAACTCTTTTTAGACTCTCTAAATATGAAAAGATTGCAGAGCGACCTTGCTATTTTCACGCTCGTTAAAGTATTTGAAGAAAGCATCTATTGGGCGATAATTTATCTTTTTTTTCGGTCTCATCAGACTATTTTATGAAAAAGTAACTGAGAGAGTTATCTTTTAAGTTTTTTTCCAGATTCTATAATCATGAAAAACCTTCGATTTTTCTATCTTTGGACTCGTTAAACAAACATCGAAAGACCTGTAATGGGATTGAACCACTCCTTCCTAGGGTTCGTTAAAAATACTCCAAGGGACTCATCTGAAGGATGATATTACATCAACAAGCATATGTTATCCTCCTCAAGCTTGCGTAAAAATAAAGAGGTACTCGCCAGAAATGGTGGGGGAAAATTTGGGAAAGGGATATGTTTTCGTATTCATATTATTGGCAGTAAGTGTCACTCTTGAACATGACACCCCCCTGTCCATTATCTGAGGCCGATTTGGGAGATCCACTTGTCTCTCATTCGATTTGCTACAAGGTCATATCATGAGTCGTCTCTGAGTCAGTGCTGCCAAATCGTTGGTCATGTCATTCATATGTTCAAGAGAAGTTCATCCGAAATTGAGTTGGCCATCTGCAGTTGTCCATTCTCTCTGTGTCGGCCTTCCCTGTGTCCAGTTCAACTTACATCATACTATGTTCCGCCTTCAAAATATGTTACTCATTTCATGTCATTGATGGGGGATACATCAAGGCCCTCCTGTGACGAGTTTTGTTCCATTGACTCCATCTCATTATCCAGAAACAAGACTTAGAAATTATTTGGTACCTTGGAACTTGCATGCTTCAATGGTAGGTTTCCTCGCTTTCGACAGTGGGTATTCATCATTGACTCCTGATCGGTAGATTCCATCGAATGTTCGACCTCAACTCATTTATTCACATTCGGTGGATTGTACTAGAGTACCTTGTGAGTCATTCACATTAATGGTAATTTCCCTCGCACTTGTTAACGATTTCATCAATGACAGGTAATCAAGTGGTTTCTACCATGTTCGAGTTCAACACATGTAATCATATGCTTAGATTCATACTTTTAAGTGACAGGATTGAAGACCCTAGGTATCACCTCTTTGATCCAGGCTGTGATGGGATATGTATAATTTGCTGACACATAGATCCACTTTGTATGTCTCGTGGCTATGTCGTCTTGATGTGAATCTTCTTGCATAGATCCATAGTGTATTCTTGGTGGCTATGCGATATTTTGGTGGCATGGATCCACGGTGTATGATTGGTGGCCATGACCTATGTTTATGATGTCATCTGTCTGTGATCTAAGTATGGGAATGACTACCTCAGAATTAGTATGATATTCTGTAGATGCTTGGTTGTTCGCAGGTTTTCGATTAGGTGTGCTCCTGGTTTCCGAAACACACATGCAATTTACAAAGTATTTCGGCTGTCACTGATTCTGGCCTCATACTTTGGGGGGAATTCTATTACACATGGTTTTGGTCATCTAGATGGTTTATTAACAATGGTGTACTCAGGCTCCCAACAAGAACTTTCTCCTAAGAAAAGTGGCATTTATCTCCTTCCAGAAAACATATTTTCAAAGTGAGTTTGCAAGCTGCTTATATAGCCTAGGGTGCGAGAATGACCCATTCTTGCAGGCCAACTTCAACTAGGGTGCAAAATTCTTTCACTGTGCTCTATACATAGGGTGTGAACTTGTTTTCAAGCTTGGAAAAGGGAAGAAGTCTCGAGGGTTCTAGAAGGGAATCTTCTAGAAAATGGGTTGGCATTTGAATGGTTATCATTTTACTGGTTTCACTGATTTGGTGGGATCATTCTCATCCATGTAACCATATCACCCTCTCCTATATATTGAAAGGATTCTCATGGAAAAGGTTAAGCAAGATTAATTGAAGAATTGGTGAAGGAATTGTGTGAAGAACCCATCTTGAACAGAATCTTGGAGACTCTAGTAGGTCTATCAAGAGGAATTATATCTTCTTCATGCAAAGACAGAGCAAGTGTGTGTGTGTTGGAACCAAGAGTCACCGAAAGGAATCTTGCGACATCAAGGCGATCATGTTGTATCTTCTACTTTTTATTAATATGATACAGCGACATGTCCTTTTCCCATAAATTCATTCTTACTTTATTATGTAATTCCTTGATCATATACACAAGTTGACGACTGAATACAGTTTGCTATCTTCACTTTGGTTGTTTTGTGTTGTATTCATCTTGACCTCATGAGAGCACTAGAGCGAAGTGGGAGCAACAGAGACCTAAGGAAGTGATACAAAGTTATGCCACTTGTTCCTCCCTACTAGGTAATTAAATGGTCATAACTTAGGGAAAGAGTCATGTCTTGTCATGTTTTCTTCTAGATATAGGTGGATCTAGGGAGATATGTTAGTGTCCACACCTAATGATTAGTCTAATAACAATGGAATCCTAGGAATCGGCCTACAAACCTAGATCTACAGCCTCAAGTTACACCCTATTATCAAAAACCACAACAGTGGAACTCACCGAGTTGGAAAAAATGGTCTACACAGTATCACCATCCTTGGCTTAAAGGATGGAGAAGAGGGAATAACTAAGGGTACCCTCAAGCTCCACTTGTCCCTATGCTCAACCATCTTTACCTTCAGTTTCCACCGAACATCCTGCAGCTTCTGCCAGGTTTTGTTGCCCCACCTTTACCTCCTATTCCACAACAACCACAACAATACTAGAATGCAAGATCCCCAAGACAGACATTACTACTGACACAAGTAGTGCCCAATCCTAATAACAAATCCACTCAACCTCTTCACAATGCTGAGATGCAAGACTTTTTGACATATGTTATTTCTCTTTTTCCATTACATGAGATTCAACTAAGGTCGGGAAAATTTCTGGACAGGCAAAGGTCTTCAATAGTCATCCAAGAAGAAGAAGAAGAGGAAACCCCCAAACAAGCCACAGATGACAGTAGGTTGGAAGATGTTATCATTCCTAAGGACCAGGAACCCAAGCTTCCCCGAAATGAACCTTCACAAATTGCGAAGTTCGCTCCTTATCTAGAAAGATTAGTGATCGAGAAACCTACCACTCGGATAGAATTTGACATCTTGAATGAATTGAAGAATATCTATATCAAAGTTCCCTTACTACAAGCCATCAAGGACATTACAATTTATAGTAAGGTGGTCAAATAATTGTGTATTAAGAAGACAAGAAGGAGGGAGAAGGATCCTCCAACAATACATGTGATAGGAAAACTCTCTGAGTATATATTAGAGAAGCCTAGGGTCACAAAATATGGGAACCCAGGGATCCTTGTAGTGACCATAAACATTAATGAGGTTTCCATTGAAAACACTCTCATAGACATAGGGGTAGCCATCAATGTTGTGACTGCTACTACCTTGGAGGAATTACAATTAAAACCTCTTCTTAGACCTATCCCAACTATTTTGGAATTAGTAGATAAGAAAAAGTTTATACCTGAAGGAATCTTGGATGATATCATAGTTACATTAGCCTCATGGGAGTACCCAATAGACTTTCTTTTCATTCATTCCAAAGATCCTACCAAAGGGAATCTCGTTATTTTGGGAAGACCTTGGTTGGCCACAACCAATGCATTTATTGGCTGTAGAGAAGGAGAAATGACCATCTCAAATGGACTCTCTATATAAAATCTCACCATATACCCACTGGCTCAACCTATCATGGATAATCTATGGTGTATTGAATGTCCATACGAGAATGAGGATTGGGAAGAAACCATGTTGTCAAGTGATCATTCATGGGTACTTTAGGATCACACAATGGAAAATGTGCTAAACCAGTTTATTTTTACTATCACGCGTGTTGATTTTCCACAATATTTTCCCCAATTTGAGTACATGTTTGGGGAAGAATTTAAGGAACAATTGGACCCATCGATTTTGTCTTCAACATATTTTATATTCAAGATAGACGAGTCTGCCACATCTTATACCATGCACTACGAGATTAGTCCATGGAAAGTTCTACATATAAATTATGAACTAGATGTAGATCAACAAAAGCAATTAGTAAATGTAATTAAAGAACAATCAGGGGCATTCACCTGGGAATACACTAATATGAAGGGTATACACCCTGACACATGAATTCATAACATATATACCTAGGGGGAAGTAACACCTGTTAGGAAACCCCAAAGAAGGATGAAACCAACACTCAAGGATATAATAAAAGAGGATATCCAAAAGTTATTGAATGTCATATTTATTTATCTCATCTTTGACAATAAATGTGTATCCTCGCTTGTAGTGGCTCCAAATAAAATAACTGAGAAATGGAGAATTTGTGTCGATTTCCAAGAGCTTAACAAGGCCACTCTAAAGGATTATTTTCCTCTTCCTTTAATTGACCAAGTCTTGGACACCATGTCTCAAAAGAAATACTTCTCCTTTTTAGATGGATATAGTGGGTAGAGTCAAATTCTCATAGCATTCAAGGATCAGGACAAGACTACCTTCACTTTTCCTCGGGGCACCTATGCCTATAGGGTCTTACCATTTGGGTTTGTGCAATGCTCCTGCCACATTTCAAAGTGAGATACTAGGGATGTTTGTTGATATTATTCATGATTGTGTGGATGTGTACATGGGTGAATTAGAAAGAGTTCTTATCATATGCCAAGAAATGAACCTATCCTTAAGTCATGAAAAATGTAAAATGTTGTTGACTGAAGGAGTGGTGTTAGGACATCACATTTCATCTAAAGGGATTAAAGTAAATCCTGCTAAGATTGAGTTCATTGTCAGACTTCCACCCCCAAATACTCAAAAAGAGGTGAGAATATTTCTTGGACATCCTGGATACTACTAACAATTTATTGAAAATTTCACAAAGATAGTTTCACCCATGTTTGGATTGTTAATAAAAGATGTTGATTTTCTTTGGACTGAGCGATGTCAAACCACCTTTGAAACTCTAAAAGATAAGTTATCTGTGGAACCAATTCTCGGCTCTTCCATTTCACATATCCATTGATGCCTCTGATACTGCAATAGGAGGAGTATTGGGACAGAAAGAAGACCATTAGTCCTACGCCATTTATTTTGTGAGAAAGAACTTGTCCCCAACCGAGTTAAACTATACAGTTACCGAAAATGAATTCTTGGAAATGGTCCATGCTATCAATAAGTTTCTCCACTACATCACATGCTACGAATAATTTGTACATGCCGATCACTCTTCCATTAGATTTATCATGAATAAACCCATTACCAATGGCCAAGTGACTAGGTGGCTCCTGTTATTGCAAGAGTTCAATATCATCGTCCTTGATCGAATTGGAAAGGAGAATTTGGTAGATGATTTTCTTTCATGCATAAAACATGAGGATGATGATATCCCTGTTGTCAGGCTGCTAAATTGTAGCTTTTAAGTGTCCTGAATCACTAAATTGTCAAACCAGGGTTGGTATACTTCGAGCTGATACACAGTATGTGCAGGCAAGCGTCTAGTCTTTATTCGAATGCTATCCTAAAAATAAAG
>ML780550.1:135770-158998 GCA_009831015.1 Picea engelmannii | reverse complement strand
TCTTATTTGGATCCACATGATAGGTGTCAGTCTTTGGAGCATCATTTGGAGTTGGTTATTGGGTTCCAAAATCTTCTACGGGGAGTTCACATGAGCACTTGGACATGGGACCCGTGCTTACAATGGTGGTTGGACTACTTCAGCATGGTGGATTTCCTTTCTACATGGGACTTTGGTCATTTATTCTTCTTCAGCATTACGGTCCATAATTATCCATGGGACCCTGGTATATGGTTGTACATCAAGCGTTGAGGAAAACGCTTTCATAAGGGGGATGGAATGTAAGGTAGCTAGAGAGGTAGTGGGGGGCCCCAGAGGGCCCATAGTGATAATAGTGGAGGTCATTCAATGTAAGGTGGACTAGGTCCACTATATTATTAAATAAGGCCCACTATGGTAGTTAGATATAATAAATGTAAGAGGACTTCTTAGAAGGTTCTACTTCTAGAAGATTCCTCCTCTAGAATGTTCTTAGGTGATGATAGAACTATATAAAGGGGTTTAAGCAATGTAATGAGACATGAAGAGAAGTATTGTATTTGGAGTGGTAGCTCAATAGGAGGATTCCCCCTTGAAGAGGCAAGTGAACAGGAGAGGATCCCTTCCATAATAGGATCCATTGTATGGTGTTGCCCTACTTCAAGGGTTTGATAATAATAAAGTGTAGTTTCTTCTATATTGATTTGTGGATCTATTATGTATTCAGTAATTGTGTTGATTATATCTTCAGATCTGGTATTGGTTCTTAACACGGGTTGACAATTTAATTGAGGGATTTAGTTCATATAGAACACTCATCACCCATACCTAGTAATAAATAAATGATTATGGAACCCATATCCATACTCAGAGGTATATGATTCCCTTGAGAGGTCATGTGTGGTGGTTGAAGGAATAGTTATTGGCCCCATATTCCTAGAATCTTCCTTTAGGGACTAAGGTATGGTTTTCTTCCCTTGACCACGTCTAGGGACTTAAGACCCATACTTAGTGTTGAAAACATCATAAAGGAAACAATATCACCACTTGAAGGCGTAGGATAGATTGGAAATGTTTGTTGTGGTGGTTCAATGCATGGATCATGGCCCTAGTTTCCTAGAATCTTCGTTTGGGGCCTAAGGCATATGTTTCCTCCCCCAATCATGTCTAAGGATGTAAGACCCATACCTAGCAATTAAAAACTACTTATGGTGCCAATATCCCTAGTTGAAGGCCAAAGATGACTTGAGATGTTATTTATAGTGGTTTGATGTGTCATTCATGAAGCTTGAGACATACAAGCTACCTTTAGAGCCTAATGCATGAAATACCTCCACTAATAATCATTAATTATTAAACACCAATACTTAATTCTCAAAAACTATATTGATGCTCATATCCCCACTCAGAGGCCAAAGATACCCTCAAAATATCATGACTAGTGGTTCAAGATGACATTATTTTCCTTTGGTGTCTAAAAGTTTCCCTTAGGGCTTAAGTTTTGGGTTTCCTCCCTAGACCATGTTTAAGGACACATGGCCCAACCCTAGTGCTATAAAGCTTATAGTAAAGACCATATGACCACTTAGAGGTCAAAGTTCCTATTAGAAGGCCATGCATGGTGGTTTGAGACCTTGTTCATGTCCCTTGAGTGTTAGAATCTACCATTAGGGACTAAGGCTTTAGTTTCCCCCCTAGACCATGGTTAAGGCATCAAGACCCATGCATGGTTCCCATATCCAAACTTAGAGGGAAATTATACTCTCAAAAGGTTAGGTGTGGTGGTTTGAGGCATTATTTTTATATTTAGATGCCTTAAAGTTTATTTTAGTTCCTAAGGTTCAAGTGTCCTCCCTCGACCATGTACAGGGCCCCACAAACCATCCATGGTACTCAAAACTGTTAGGGACCTAACCCCTCACGTAGGTAGAATAATATATTCCGATGTAATAAAGGTCAATATTAATAAAGTCTAGCAATAAGGAAGAATAAGTCGAATGTAACAAGACCTAATAGAAGCTTTTGCTTCTAGAAGGATCTTCCTCTATATGGTTCTTTTGATAGACATATTAAGTATAAATAGGATTCGAAGGTATGAGAACTGTTGTATTGGATATTATTGTAATAGAGCTCTGCTCAACTGGAGGTTGGCCCCTCGAAGAGGCAAGTGAACATTTCTCCCAGAATCAAAGTTCTCTTTCTGGTGTTATTATGATATCTTTTCCGTATTATTGTGGTGTTGTTCTGGTTAGATTGTTGTTTATATTCCATTGCTAGAATTTTATTTATGTTCTGCATACTTTTTATATCTGGAATATTACAAGTGGTATCAGAGCACTTTCCTTGGCATAAAATTGTGGGTTAATTTTTTTTTAGTGTAGAGGCATATTCCGATGTCTTTAAGCCACACAAATATGTCATTACGCACATAAACCCGGGGTTGAGGGATTCATACACACAAGAAATACAAGTGGTACTTAAGCACACATCTGTTTTCCACCCTTCTAACCCCTGTTGGCACCCCTTCGAGTGGTATCGCATCAGACAACCCTTGTGTACAGATCGACCTAGATTTCCTGAAGACCTCTTTAGATAAATTGATCGACTTCCTGACTGCTATAGTGCGACCAAGAAAAACACTCGGGAAGATACTCTCTAGTACCTGGGTAGTTGGGTTGTATGACTAAGGGCACGGTCTAGCCTCCTTAGTTGGTACCCTAAGATATTGGGTTGAGTACTACTATTGGACCCCACATGTATATCACAGAGCTATAGCACAGGGAAAACCCTTATCTGTAGAACCCTTGAATAACTAACCCTTGGGGATGGAAAAAAAAAAAACAGACAAGATCTATTTTCGTGCAACTGTGTTCAAGTTGCCAAATCACTACACATTTCTTCCTGGTTAAGAATTTTAGCATTTCATCACTGCAGTATTCTTCAGACTGGGGTATAACTCTGCAGGTGTAAAAAAAAAAGTCTGGAAATTTTTGCACCATTATTTAAGACCTATTCCATTGGATTTCTCTCTTCGCCCTTATCACATTCATACCTATCATTTTTCAACAAAATTTTTGAGCACACCTACCCCTTTTCAGTTCCCTCGTCATCATGGACCATACCCGTAGCCAAGACTTGGAAGCTCGCTTCAATACCTTGTAATCTAATTTCAAAGAGACCCAACAAGAAGTCAGACAACTCAGTGCCAATATTGCCACCATCAATAAAAACATGCATTTCTCCATCGCTGCCTCAATCACGGAACTCAAAGAAGACCTCAAACAAGACATGACTACCTAGCTTGAATCTGTCGCTTCGACGATCTACACCAAGATACATATCCCTGAAGATCCCCCTTTATCTGAACCACCTTTACATAACGAAGTTGAAACTTCCTCTCATTCCCATAATTTTCAGCCCCATAACATTAAGCGTGACCTACGCCTTCCGCGGGTGGATGTGACCAAATTTGATGGCTCAGATCCCACTAGTTGGGTCACTCAAATGGAACATGATTTCACTTTGTATGGCATTATAGATGACTTGGCCAAACTTCAGTATGGTGTTCTCCATCTTGATCAAGAGCGTTGGCAATGGTGGCAATGGAAAAAAACTGCCCATCAAGGGTATGTTTCTTGGACACACTTTGTGGTAGAGCTTTATGAACGCTTTGACACTGACACCAACGATTTAGGCCATTTGAAAAAGTTGAAACAATCTAGCACAGTGGAAGACTTTATAACTAATTTTGAGCGACTGGCTTTTCGTACAAAGGGCATGTCTAATGATTTTTTTCTGAGAATGTTTTATCAGTGGCCTTAAGTATGAAATTTGTGCCCATGTCCTCATGGCTAGGCCTCAGAGTTGGGTGGATGCTACTAAATGAGCTAAGGAAGTACAACAAGTTGTCTCTTCTCAAAACCAGAAACCCTCCTTTATTCCTCTCACTAAACCAGTAAATCCCACTCCTCCTGCTACTCCACTAAAGATCCAAAAATTGACCAGGGCCGAAATGGTTGAACGCCAACTCAAAGGCCTTTGTTATAATTGTGATGAAAAATGTTTTCTGGGACACAAGTGTAAGGAACAAAAGATTTTTATCGCCATCTCGGAGGATGTTTCGGAAGAGGATGTTGAATCTCCCCTTGTGTCTGAGTCACTTGAACCCACTGACATTTCCCCTCCCTCAGACCCTCCCGAAGTAGAACTCCTCATTTCCCTAAATGCTCTCACTGGCTTCTCTACTCCCCAAACCCTCAAACTAATTGGCTATATCAAGCATAGGAAGGTCATCATTCTTGTTGATAGTGGAAGCACCCATAATTTTATTCATCGTAGCATTACCTAAGAAACTAAGTGTTATATCTGTGCAATCAATAATTTCCAAATGATGTTTTCCAATGGTGGGTCCATGAAATGTGGAGGGTGTTATGAAAATGTGTGTCTCCAAATTGGTGACTAGCACTTGAAATATCATATGTTTTCTATCGACATGGGCGATTGTGACATTGTGTTGGGTGCAGACTGGATAAGGACTTTGGGTCCCATTCTCATGGATTTTAAGGAATTAACCATGCAATTCGACTAGGAGGGCCAACAATATAAGTTCCAAGGTGTTACCGTCGGTTCCCCTGAGATCATTAGTTCCCATCGCATGGAAAAGCTGCTCAAAAAGGTCATTCGGGCATTATTTCCCAACTCCATGCCATACAAGCAACTGCGACACCCTCTATGCCGCAAGACCTCCAATCCATCCTCTCTAAACATCAAGTGGTTTTTTCCACTCCCAGGGAATCCCTCCTTCATGTGGTGTTGATGATCATTCCATTCCCCTTGTCCCAAGAATCCTTCCTCTCAATATCCGTCCCTATCGTCACCCCTTTTCCCAAACAAATTAAATTGAGAAAATGGTTCAAGAACTACTTAACACAGGTGTTATCCTCCCTAGTATGAGCCCCTACTCTTCTCCCATGGTCATGGTCATGAAGAAAGAATGTTCTTGGTGCATGTGTCCTGATTTTCGTGCCCTCAACAAACTCACCATTAAAGACAAATTTCCCATTTCTGTCATTGATGACCTCTTGGATGAATTGAGTGGCATCGATTTATTTACTGAACTTGATCTTCGTTCTGGCTACCACCAGATCCGTATGAAAGAGGTAGACATTCCTAAGACTTCCTTTAGAACTCATGAGGGCCACTATGAGTTTTTGGTCATGCCCTTTGATTTGTGCAATGCTCCCTCCACTTTCCAAAGCCTCATGAATCCTGTATTCCATCCTTTTCTCCATCATTTTGTCTTAGTTTTCTTTGACAATATCCTCATCTATAGAAAAACTTGGACATACCATCTTTCTCATGTGGATTGAGTTCTCCATCTACTCTCTCAGCACCAACATTTCCTGAAACAATCTAAATGTGCTTTTGACACCTCAGAAGTCGAATACGTGGGTCATCTTGTTAGAAAGCATGACATCAGGGTGGATCCTAAAAAAATTGAAGCTATGAAATACTGACATCACCCAAATATTGTCAAAATCTTGCCTGGATTTCTGGGCTTAACAGGTTATTATCACAAGTTTGTTAAGAACTATGGAAAGATTGTGGCCCCTCTCACTGCACTCATTAAAAATAATTATTTCACTTGGAATCCAGTAGCTGCTCAGACTTTTCAAACCTTGAATATGGCCATGTGTACCACTCCAGTCTTGGCACTTCCTGATTTCACAAAGACCTTTGTCCTAGAATGTGATGCTTCAAGAAAAGGAATTGGTGTTGTTCTTATGCAAGAGGGTTGGCCTTTGACCTTTACCAGCAAACAACTGTCTAGACGCAATTTGGGCAAATCAATCTATGAAAAGGAAATTTTGGCTATTCTGCATGCCATTGATCTTTGGCGCCCTTATCTATTGGGGCAACACTTCCAAATTAAGACTGATCATCAAAGCCTCAAGTATTTTCTAGAACAATGCATTTCCTCCCTAGAGCAACAAAAATGGGTGACTAAGCTCTTTGGATATGATTATGAGATCATTTACAAGAAAGGAAAATACAATGTGGTTGCAGATGCACTTTCCCAAAAATATGAATATGAAGGGTCCCTTTTTTCTCTCTCCTTCATTGTACCATATTGGTTGCAAGCCGTTCGCCAGGAATGGCTACACAATCCCAAAAGTTTGCATCTGATATAACAATTGCAGTCTAATTCTCTAGTTTCCCCGGGGTACTCTTGGCTCCATGATGAGATTCGATACAAAGATCATTTGTATTTAAGTAAAAAGTCAAAAGTTAAATCCATGGTACTTTCTGAGCTTCATGCTACACCCACAATTGGGCACTTAGGATTTACCAAAACTTATGACAGGGTCAAACGTTCTTTCTTCTGGTAGGGTATGAAAAAGGACATTTGTAATTTTGTGCCTGAATGAGACGTGTGTCAATGCAACAAGGGAGAAAGAGTCAAATCTCCTGGCACACTACAACCGCTTTGGATTCCACCTACTATTTAGCGAGATATCTCTATGGAGTTTATTGTAGGATTACCTAAATTGGGCAATAAATCAGTCACCATGGTGCTCGTTGATCGCCTTTCCAAGTATGCTCATTTCTGTGCTCTTTAAAACCCATTTACAACATCCACTCTGGCTCAACTTTTCATGGATCGGGTCTTCAAGCTTCATGGCATGCCACATTCTATTGTTTCTAATCGCGACCCAACTTTCACCAGCAATTTTTGGCAAGAACTATTCAATCTACAAGGCATCCAATTGCATCTCAGTACAACTTATCATCCTGAGACTGATGGTCAGACTGAAGTTGTCAAAAAGTGTTTGGAAACATATTTGAGGTGTTTTGCATCGGAAAAAAAAATCAGTGGGCTCAATGGCTTCCACTAGCTGAATGGTGGTACAACACTTCATACCATACAACTACCCGCATGACTCCTTTTGAAGCAGTATATGGACAAAAGCCACCTTCAATTCTCTCATATTTACCAGGTGTCTTGAAGGTCCAGACGGTGGATCAAACGCTTACAGTTCGAGAGGATATTCTTTGTACCCTCAAACAGAATTTGGTCATGGCCCAAAATCACAAGAAGAAAAATGAAGATCAAGATCGTTCTAAACGTCAATTTGCAAAAGGGGATCAAGTGTTTCTTCGACTGCAACCTTACAAGAAAAATTCCCTCAAGGTTGACCATTGTCAGAAACTGGCGCCCAAATTTTATGGTCCTTATACCATTCTCAAGCGTGTGGGACAGGTGGCCTATCAATTAGCTTTGCCCAATCATTCTAAGTTACATCTTGTTTTTCATGTTTCCTGCTTAAAGAAGGTGATTGGAACTAAGTGCCAAACTCATCCTAGCCTTCCCGATCTAGACAAAGAAGGCTCCATTTGGCTACAACCAGAAGCAATTTTGGACCAGCATGAGCGTCACCTATGTCAACAAACCATCAAGGAAGTGTTAGTCCAGTGGAAAGATACAACCCCAACATATGCCACTTGGGAACCAGCTACCATTCTGCAACAATTTCAACATCTCAAGCCTTGAGGACAAGGTTTGTTTTAAGGGGGAGGACATGTTAGGGACCTAACCCCTCACGTAGGTAGAATAATATACTTTGATGTAATAAAGGTCAATATTAATAAGGCCTAGCAATAAGGAAGAATAAGTCGATTGTAAGAAGACCTAATAGAAGCTTCCACTTCTAGAAGTATCTTCCTCTAGATGGTTCTTTTGATAGACATATTAGTATAAATAGGAGTTGAGGGTATGAGAGTTGTTGTCTTGGATATTATTGTAATAGAGCTCTTCTCAACTGGAGGTTTCCCACTCGAAGAGGCAAGTGAACATTTCTCTCAAAATCAAAGTTCTCTTTTTGGTGTTATTCTGATATCAAAGTTCTCTTGTTTGGTTATATTGTAGTTTATCTTCCATTTCTAGCATTTTATTTATGTTTTGCATACTTTTTATATCTAGAATATCACAAAAACCTTCTAATGGTGCCCATATTTCCACTTAAAGGATAAATATCCCATAAAGAGGTCATGTGTGGTGGTTTGAATCCTCATTGATGGATCTTGATTCTTAGAAGCCACCTCTTAGGCCTAGTTCCCCAGTTATATCACTTGAGCTTGGTCCAACCCTTCAAACCAATACTTATTTCTTGACAAACCCTAACGGTGTCATTATTCCCATTGAGAGGTAAAGGATCCTCCTGGGAGGTCATGTGTGTTGGTTGAAGGTATTGTTTTCATCTCTAAATTCATAAATATTCCTTCAGGGAATAATCCTTGAGTTTGATCATTGCACAAAGCTGAAGACCTTGTGACCTATACCTCATGCTCAAATTTGTAATGGTGCCCAGAGCCAAACTTAGAGGCCAAATATCCCCTTGGGAGGTCATGCGTTTTGGTTCAATACATTTTTTTTAGGTATGTATTCCTATAATGTTCATTCATCACCTAAGACCTTAATTTTCTTCCCCAACCATTTCTAGGACCTAAAATACCCATACAGAGTGTTAAAATATTTCTAATATCACTAATATCGTCACTAAGAGGGAAATGATATGTTGAAGAGTTCATGTGTGGTGGATCAAGTTTTTAAGCCTAGATCCTTAGAATCTTCCTCTATGATGTAAGTCATATGTTTCCTCCCTCAACCATGTCTAGGGCCTAAAGATTCATACCAAATATCCAAAATCTCCTAATGGCATCCATATCCTTACTTAGAGGCAAGGATAACCTTTAGAGATCATGTGTGGTGATTTGGGATGTTCTTCATGGACATGTATGCTTAGAAACTTCCTTTAGGGTCCTCCCTATGTTTCTTCACATGACCATGTCAAAGGCGTCTAAATCCATAATGAATGATCAAAATATTCTAATGGTCCATGCATTCCTACTTGGAAGACAAGAATTTCTTTGGGATGTCCTATATGGTAGATTGATTCATCATTCATATCCCAATAATCCTTGAAGCTTCCTTTACAACATAAGTCTTAGAATTCCAACCCCAACCATGTTCAAGGCTCCAAGACCCTTCCCTAGCATGGAAAACCTTCTAATGTCACCAATATCCATACTCCTAGACCAAGGATACCCTTAGTAGGTCATGGATGGTGGTTGGAGAAGTTTTTATTCTCCCTTAATAACTAGAATATTCCTTTAGTGTCTACAACCCGAATTTCCTCCATGGACCATGTCATAACCCCCGAGAGCTATACCTAATAATGAAAACCTCCTAACATAATTGATATCCCTACTTCAAGGTGAAGGATAACCTCAATAAGTCATGTGTGGTGGTTAAAGGTGTTTTTCTAGGCCTTGGATACCTAAAATATTCATTTAGGGCCTAATTTTTGGGTTTCCTCCCTTGATCATATCTAGGGCCTAAAAATATATGTCTAGTTCTTGAAACTTTCTAACTTAATAGATATCACCACTCATAGGCCAACAATACCTCAAGAAGTCTTGTATGGTGGTTTGAGGTGTTTTTATTAACACATAAAGACTTCACTTATGCCCTTAGCCTAGGTCAATTATGTCTAGGACCTTGAGACTCATGCCTAGCACTAAAAACCTCATCACCCCCTTATATCTCTATTCTAAGAACAAAGATCTCAATGAGAGTCCATGTGTGGTGGTTCGATGCATTGGTCTTTGCTATAGATGCCTATAAGTTTCCCTTAGTGCATAAGGCCTATGTTTCCTCCCTTGAACATCTCAAGGGTCATTGGAGACATCCCTAGTGATCGACACCTTCTAATAGTGTCAATATCCACAAATGGAGGTGAGGAATATTCTTGGAAGGCGAAGTGTGGTGGTTTGAGGTGTTTTTGTTAGCCCCAAAAGCCTAGAAGCTTTCTTTAGGGTCCAAGGTAGAGATTTCCTCCCTCGACCATGTCTAAGGCCGTGAAACTCATACCTTGTGCTCAGAGCCTCTTAATGACTTTAATATTCATTAAAAAAAAAATTACAAACAATTTTATAAGATCAATAAAAACTTTCTAATAAAATAATTCAATTTCAATTCAAATCACTTTATCACCACCTTTATAATCAATTTAAATTTTACTTTTTACAATGTAAATCTTCATAATTAAATTCTAATTATATACATATAACAAAATATTTATTTGTCAATTTAGATTTCTATATTGCAAATCTTCATAATTAAATTCTACTAAATAGTAATCAAATATATGAATGTTGTAAAAGAATACTTAACACCACTTCAGGATACTTCCCAACTTAATATACATCATTTTTTTTCTTTTAAAATATATAATGAGAAACTCTATTTTCAGTAAAATTAGCCAAGCATATCAACATTTCAACACCACAAACACCACATAATATAAGTGGTGTCAATACCTCCACTTTAACACCACATGACAATAAGATAATTAAGATAAGATAAGCTCACAGACAGATCAACCGTTCAAGCATCCAGCAATGGCTGGGAATCAAAATGGATTCCTAGATAATTGTAAGATGGAGTCTCAGGGATTCGCAATGGATGGCTCCGTCGACCTCAAAGGCAGGCCCGTTCTCAGGTCAAAAACTGGAAGATGGAAAGCTTGTTTCTTCCTCATTGGTAAGATGCCTTGCAATGCAATGTATTGATTTCTCTTGTAAGTCTTTTTTTTCTATGCTTTTGATGTTGAATACAAATTTATATTCACATGACATGCACTTTCTGTGCTTGATTTCTTGTTGGGAATTAATAATGAGTTAATTGATGGATGTGGGTGTTTAAATATTACAGGCTATGAGATCTTTGAAAGGATGGCTTACTATGGAATTGCCTCCAATTTGGTGATTTACCTGACAACTAAGCTGCATGAGGGCACTGTGGAATCCTCAACGAATGTCTCTAATTGGTCTGGTACAGTTTGGATTACCCCTATCATTGGTGCATATATCGCAGACTCTCACTGGGGACGCTACTGGACATTTACAGTATTTTCTTGTATTTATGTATTGGTCCGCATCTCATCTCTATCCTCGGCCTTTCATGTCTCAAAGTTTTTTGTTTCACTTATGATGCTTGGAATATACGAAGTACTGTTCCAACAATGCGATCATACAAAGTGTTTGTGTTTCTGAAAATTTCATGAGTAGTAGACAATTGAAAAGTTTCAATCAACCTTATTCTAATTTTATATTTGTTTTATTTATTGCGAGACATTTTATTGGGCTCAAATTAATCTCTCCATATGAAACATAAACACAGTTGATTTTGCAAGAGAATATATTATTGGTACATATTTATGTTATGTTATAATAATAATATTAAGTTGTTGTAAATTGAATTTAATTTGAATGGTTCAGTAGAATGATTGCAATTCTATCTAATTAAATTTAATTCTTGCAAATGATATATTTACTTCTTAACCAATTTCAAACCCTAATTTCTAACCTCGTGGGTTTGATGTCAGGGAATGATACTTTTGACGTTAGCTGTCTCATTGCCATCTCTGAGACCACCAGCATGCAAATCGGACTCGAACGTATGTGAGAAAGCTTCCAAACTTCAGATTGGGATTTTCTACCTGGCTTTGTACGTTCTTGCTGTGGGTTCCGGCGGTACAAAACCCAACATCTCTACCATGGGCGCAGATCAGTTCGATGAATTTGATACCAAGGAGAAGCTTCAGAAGGCCTCCTTCTTCAATTGGTGGATATTTGCTGTGTTTTTTGGATTGTTGTTAGCGGATACTTTTCTGATATATATCCAGGACCGTGTGGGATTCACTTTGGGGTATGCGATTCCCACAGTAGGATTGATCATATCGCTAATAATATTCTTCATAGGAACTTCACTTTATAGACACAAAGTTCAGAAAGGGAATCCATTCAACCGCATGGCGGGGGTAATTGCTGCTGCAGCTTCTAAATGGAGAGTTAACGTACCTTCGGATCCCACCCAACTTCATGAAGTGGACGCTAAAGAGTATGTTGCTAAAGGCAGATTCCCCATTGCTCATACTCCGACCTTAAGGTGAGTTCAACTGTTAATATTTTTCAGCTTGAGTCACTGTCTTGAGATGAATCAATATGAGTAACAAATCAGCATTCAGTAGATATCAATAGAGATTGCAGTTGTGGATCAGGGAGCTGGGGAAATGATTCCTTACTTCAGTAAAAAGATACAAGGCGTTACTTAAAAATTAATTTCATTGAAATTGTTGATTTTTCTATTATATAATAAAAGAAAAGAAAAATTAATAACAACTCATCTAAATTAATAACTTTGTAATAAAATGACATCTCTTATCATCATCATAATCATGATTATATATATATATATATATATATATATATATATATATATATATACTAACACAGTCACTCAAAATCGTGGTTGATGAACTTCGAAAGGGATGGACAGAAAATGAAACGCACAACCAGAAAATGAGGGTCTACAGCAAGCCTGCTAAATCTAAAATTTAATTATTTAAACGTGGCAATCATATAGTGTTACAGTAATTTCTTAATATGATTAGGTAAATGTTAAAAGGTAAACAGGTTAACGGATGCATTCAAAAATACAAGGAAGTTATGAAGAGAAAATCACATTCATTGATTTGGGAGGACGACTAAAAATATGCTAGCATCTTCAATTATTAGCGATCAAATTATAATTTTAGATTAAAAGGTGATTAAATGTGCTCATTGTCAATAAGTGTACACCTTTCGGAATAATAAACTGTAACTTTGTAATAAAATGATATCTCTTATCATCATATATATATATATATATATATATATATATATATATATATATATATAAACTGAATGTGAATATTGGATTACATAGAAAGACACAAATGAAGGTCTATGGAGAGAGTTTACAACACAATATAGAATATTAAGTAGTGAATATAAGTGAACAACTAAACTAGCTATATAATGAAAAAAAAAAATTAACATGTTAATTATATAATAAAAAAGAGAAAAACAAATATGTTAGTTAGATAATGTGAAAAATAGATAAAAACAAATGTGTTGTTTAAAAAAAAACATTTTCATGCTCTTATATATATATTTTCAAGTTTATAATTTTAATATTATAAAAATTTTAAAATATCTTTTATCAAATTTTTAATAAATATAAATATTTTTACTTTGCATAGTGAAAAAGAAAAACAAATATGTGTTAGTGGGATCATTATCTTTATCCTAGCTTTAGCCTAGATTTCAATGCAATGTCTTTCAATATCTATTTCAAACTTTTCCAAGTTTTCTTTTGATAGTGCTTTTTGAACACTTTTGCAAGATGATAAATAGATCTACAAAAGCTCAATTAGATATGTCCATTTATTAGAAATTATCTAATGAAGTGTTCATGTTTATCTATGTATATGAAACAATATGCCTTTTGTGACAACAATGATAAAATTGTTATTACAAAAAATAGAAGTGGACTTACTTTGTTCTTGCTTCAAATTTTCTAACACTCATTTCAACCAAATTTCTTTACATGTGGTTGAAGTTGTTAAAATCTATTATGTCTCTATTGTTAACAATGCTATTATTGTTTACTTTTTTTTTTTGAATACAATGAAATATTACTTAATCACAAACTTAAAGAATATCAAAAAGTACTTTTACAAGCATGAATGGAACCTATCCATTCTCTATCCAAACAAACCAAAACTATCAAATGAAGTGTACAAAATACTAAAATTGTGTGTACCATTGACATACCTTTATATTCTCTTCAGGGAAATGTGTTTCACATGGATCTTTCATAAACTATGAAACTAAACTCACATCATACATTATATTAGGTATAGAGCTAATGAGATACATAAGACTATGCACTAACCTCATATAAATAGTAGGATCAACTTTTTTGCTACCATCATCCTTAACTAATTTCTCATTCTATCTCACAATGGTGCTAATTTTCTTACAATTGCCAGTTTAATCTTATCAAGTAAATCCATTGCATACTTTCATTTTGAAGTAAAAATACTATCAATTAACTGAATTACCTGCATGTCAAGGAAATAATGCATAACTACAATTCTATAATTCCAAACTCATTTGTCATTGTTACTCTAAATTCATCCATCAACAACTCACTCTTTCTTATCTGTATATAAGCATACAATAAAAAACTTGTTCGTACCCCAGAATATCACATAGAGAGTTGGCTCATTTTCACTTTTGGTCTTCTCTTGAAGCCACTTTTATGAAGTTACCCATCTATTCTTCCACACCAAGCCCTTGGAGATTGCTTAAGGCCATATAGAGCCTTATTCAACTTCTAAACCTTGTTTTATTTTCTTGCAATTTTCTATCTTGGCCGGTGCTCCACAAACACCTCCTTTTCTAAGAGACCATTCAAGAATGTTGATTTGACATTTAACTAAAAAAAAATCCACTTGATTCGAGCTACAAATGGAAAAATAGTTCTTATAGTATCTAATTTTGCAACGAAAGAAAAAAATCCATTGTAATGTATACATAATTGTTGTGAGGAATCTTTCAATACCAATCTTTCCTTCTTCCTTTCAACCAATCCATCCATCTTATGTTTAATTTACCAGGCCCTTTTAAACATTATGACACCCTTTCCTTCCTTGGGGGATATCAACCAATTCCCATGCTTCATTTCTTTCTACTAGATCAATTTTAACATCCATTGCTTCACTCCAAACTCTATACTTTATTGCATCTTGTTCAACATGACCCTACGAAACTGGAGAAAAATTAACAATATCATCTTTATTATTAGTCTTCTAATAAATTTCATTGATTCTTTTTTGGAGGACTTTGACTAATCCTAGAATTGCACTTGAACTTGTTGAATACTTTCTTGAAGGTGAAACTTGACTATCACTGAAACTAGTGTTATTGTTAGAGTTTGTAGGAAGAGGAGATATGTCATGTTTTGATGAACATGCTTCCATGATTTTTGTTTTTTCTTGCTTTATAACTTATTTCCAATGCCACACTCCCATGGGGTTGTGCATAGAGAAAATGGAACCAAAGAGAGAAGCAAAGGAAACTAGAGCATGGGTAGCATAGGAAGAGGAAGCAACATGACTAGGAACAACAAAAGTACTTTCCCAATTAGGGATAAATTTATCCTTCAAGCCTAGATACAATTGACCTTGCATCCAATAAAGTCATACCAACATTGGATTGAAAGAAAGATTGAGAAGCAATAGCTATAGGGCTTGTAGAAAAACTTATAACACCCCTTAATTTATACATCACTCAATGCTGCGTCAAGGGCCTATCCCTATTTTCATCCCATATCTAGATTGAAATCATGTAGTGGAGGTTTCACCCATGGATCCACTAGTATCATAGGAAAATAATAATATGTGTGTGTGAGAGAGAGTGAATAATCCTCCTATCAACTAACCTCCTGTCAAATATGTCAATTAGGTCTCAAAATGAAAGAGTTAGGGATACTCATTCTAGAACAATTCTTGGATTTTGAATAGCAAATATATTTATGACTAAAGGATGTGAAACTATTGTTGCAAATCTTGAATCAAATGCTATTAGTGCTTTTCGAATTGGTTTACATATATTCTTTCTTCTATAGAAACAACTATCATTGGTGGTGTTTTCATTGCTATGACTACTAAAACTAGTGAGGGTGAAGCCTTTCCTCTTGGTTCCTTCACTTATGGTTTTCAATTCACAACCGAAAAAACTACCTAGATATAAAATCAAATTCACCGATTCCTAATACCATATATACCATTATTTAAGCCTTTTCTCTTGTGGATGATGTAGAGACAATAAAGGTAGAGCATCACCTCCTTTCCTCAAAATACCTTCATTTCCATAGCCATTTAACCAAGTGAAAGTGCCAATCTATCTTGATCTATAATCATAAACGACAACACTCATTGACAGAGATACATATCCATATTGCGCAACATCCTTTCCAATTACATATCCATTATCAAACAATGGACATGGATACAATGCCATATGATCGAGGAAAGGAACAAATTCATGGGTGGCAAAGTGAAAAACATACCTATCAAAGAAGAAAGGGAAAGTTCTTATTAATAGGGCAGTATCTTCCATATCAAAATATATATATATATATATATATATATATATATATATATAACAGTATGAAACAAACTATAGACAGATAGAAAGTCGTGGTTTTTTAATCCTTCCAACTATTTACTATTTGAAGACACTTGGTAGGGAAGTAGAGACCGGAAAAGAAAAGGTAGTGTGGGTGGTAAAGCTTATTTTGTACCTACAATAACTTAAATATTTAAAATATTTAGAAAACTATTTTGTCTTATATTATTATCACATATTTATACATTAATCTTAGGTTAAGATAGATAGGTTATCTTAGCAGTACAATTCATTTGTTGAGATAATATCTCAACTACACATAAACAAGATCTAGATCTAACAAACTCCTAACCAAACATATCACATAAAGATTACTATAATGAATACATTTTATGATGAGGAATATCAAATATTAATCACAAGACAAGTAGGAGTTAATATCTCCAACACCCTCCCTTATCGAATACTTGTCTTAATTTTTTGTTGGTTTGAGTCTTCATTAAATTTTGAAATATCTTAGACTAAACTCCATCAAAACCATATATTTTGAATCCATTGAAGATATGATTGCTTCAAACCATCAATTTTGTATTTGTGATGACTGGACTATTAACCATTCTATTGACATACTTCCATCTACCGACATACATGGCCTACTGCTGTATTTTCCAGTTATCTAAGAAAATAGTCTATATACTAAATGTATCCAGAGTCAATCTTACAACATAAATCTTTCATCTATATTCATCACCATTTATTTATTTCATTTACTAATATAAATATTTGTAAACACAATATACTTTTCAGTGTATATATGATCATTGCTACCACAGGAGGAACAATATACTTATGAAATAAGCTATAGATAACTAATATAGGAAGGAAACAATGAGGGAAATGGATCTCACCGCAAGAGCTTCCACCTCTCACATTATGACAAGTCACTTATCGACCCTGGTTCACAAAACAAAGATCACGAATTCGAACCCGTTGTCATGAATCGTGAGCCAATTTATGTTTACTCTTGCATCTGTGTTTGAATATGTAGTCGGAGATTCTTATGGTTCAACCTGCACATGGCTCTTTTCAACGTGTTCTATGCACTATCGACACACAGGTCTATATGCAACAATTTTGTGCCAATTCTGCACCATGTGTATCCAGAGTTGGGATGTCCTTGTCAATGATTCTCAATGCCAACAAGTTCTTTAACTACACGCCCCCCTACACACAGAACACTCTTCACACACCTAAGCTAAGCTAATCTACATAAGATTAATCTCACATATTTTTAGGCCCTCGTGTTAGGGAGTTACACTGCTCTCATACCAATTTAGAAAAAATATTGCACATAAAAGTTATTTCATATTTTATTATCACCACATATTTATACATCAATATTAAGCTTAATATACATAGGTTATCTTAGCCATATAATCCATTTGTTGAGATAATATCTCAACCACACACATAAATATGATAGAACTAATAAACTCCTAACTAAACATCTTACATAGAGATTACAATAAATAATACATTCTACGATGAATAATATAAAATATTAAACACAAAACAAGTAAGAGTTAATATCTCCAACACTTATAACCCATCCAAAGAGAATCATTAGCAAGCATAGGAGGTCAAATACATCACACTTAGATATTTTATTTCTATCGAGAACATATTGATTGTGCATTTAATAGGGAGAAGAATCGAAGAAGAATACATATTTTTTTTAAATCATGGGAAATCAATAATTTATTAGAGTGATTTGGGCTAGACTTGGGATCAAACTTATTAGATACCACTATAACCCAAGAACACAAGTTACCCAATCTATGAACGCAAATAGACGTTTCATGGTCCAATCCACCTTGATCAATAAGAGATAACCTCTTTGAGCGGGTAATTTCTTTGAATTACTAAGTGGAGAAAGAGAGCTAGATGAATAATCCCTGACTTGTACTTAAAACATTATCCTATTTGTGCTCTTTGTTTCTAATTATTCCTACCCACAACCTTTTCTTTAAGAGACTATGGTGCAATTGTACAAGGTGGTTTGATTGAGTAGAATAGAGACAAAGAAAGGACACTTTGACTCGTTGGTTTTCTAATAAACCTCTATTTTTTTAGCCTATTTTATAAACACTTGGATAAGTTTAAACATTTTTGTTTTTATATTTTTCGACAATTATCATCATTTGACTATGTAATTTTTGGTGAAATTTCAATCATGCTTAAAATACATTTTTAATACATAAATGAATTTGGCTCTGTGAAAAATCTCTATTTCATCCAAAATGTGCAATTTCAATGATTGATATTTGTAATTTCAATAATTTTTCTAATTTTTTAACCAAATTTTAAATAAATCTTACTAAAAAAAATAAAAAATTAAAAGATAGTGGATATGTTGTTGGTGCACACTTCAACATATTTCCTTAACAACTTGAATTGATTTTTTTCACTATATCCCTGACAAGCTATAGCAATTCAGTGGACTATGAGGAATATACCTCCATAGCTTATTTAGTTTCCTTTTCATGATGCCCCAATAACCCTTGCATTATGTATTAATAAAGATTCATAAGAAATGCTAATGTGCCTTTTATAGAACCTATGAGACAACATGCTTCTATTTCATTATTCACTCTTTCATTGCAGCACAGAGAGGGATGGACACCAACTACCCTTTCTTCTTTTTTGTTACATGTGGGATAGGGAAAATAAAATGTGAAATTAGCATGGGATCTCACTCCTCATTGCCTCTGCACTCCCCACTGCCTCTCCCTATGTCTCTTATGGTAAGAAAAAAAATAAGGGTATGCAGAAAATAGGTTAGGAATCGTAACATACATTGGAAAATCACTAGTTGGATTGCTTGATTCCTTTGTATTCCAAATACATACGGGGACTTGGAAGAGAAGCAAACATGGATCCCCTAAACTCTTTTTGCACGCAAAAATGGTTGCAGCACAGTCTTGAACGATTATGGAGAGTGATATGTAATTTCATATGGATTTGATGCTATTTATCAATGATTAATGAAATTTAAGGAGGCTATTCATTGCTCCTCTCCCACGTTTGACGGGATTGGGTGATCCAATGATTAATAGACAAGTGAAAAACTAGGAGGATCCATCCAATCCATATTCATAGGCCATATTTTGGCCAGGTGGCTAGATACAAGACATGTAAAGAAATATGCATTTGTCACTATGTGTCTTTCACCCCCTATTCTATATGGCTATCTGTAATTTGGAGTAGACTTACATTCTCCAGGAACATGTATATATACACCAAGGAGAGAGTCTCGATCTCCCTCACGAGACTTCTAGGGAGTTTCTAGGAATTCTCTAGAGTCTGCTAGACCACTAACTAGAAGTCTTACCTACAAGGTTTATTTAGAAGCTTATAACCTACCATATTAAATGTGTCTTTGTCGAGAGTAATTACTATTTTTAACACTCCCCCTTAATTACAAGTCCGAAAACTAACAATACTAACACCAACCATTGATGCCTCTATGGGATTACAAAATTCATAATATCTTGGCATTTTTATGTAAGTCTCAACTAGACTTACAAATTTTGACATCGAATTCAATTACATCATCGACATGTGTTTCTACACAGTGTGATTTGCCTTCTTCACATAATCAATTTCTTCAACAATATTCTTTTTTTTCAGCAGGATCTTCCAGAAACTTCTACTTCTTTTGTTACAACAAAAACTCTGTCAACAACTGAAATGTTGATGTAGATTGACGTTCCTTCCCCTTTCATTGTATTCCATCTCAGAATTTTAATCCTGGTTTCTACTGCAACTTGAGAAGAATGCTCTCATGCATGCCTTGAGAGAAAATGTTGTTGCATCATTCTTATTGATTCATCTATACCAATTTGATGATGGGAGAAGACAAATTCCAATGGCTACAACCTTAATCATCGCATGGGTTTTATATGGGTTACCCTAAACCAATATATCATATCCATGGTTTTTTCTTGGCTTAGTCTTAACCTTAGATCTTCAGGGGTTTTCATCAATGTACCCTAAACCATTACAATGCTCAAGTGGTTTCGGTTGACCACTAACCATCACAATAAATTGTTTCTAGCTGACCAAAAACTTCACATACAAATGGTTTTGACTATTCATGAACCTTCATGATGGCGAAACTGATATATAATGCACACATTCACTTGGGATTTCTTCACTATGAGCTTCATCCTCACTTTTTGTTTCTTCTTCTTTTGTACCTGCAATAATGCTCAAACGTTTTTCTTCTGCAAACAATTGATCATCGATGTTCATATAAAAAGAAATCCATCTACCGAGATACATGGGTGCCAACCACTGTACTCGCTAGTTCTCTAGGAATCCTTTTCATATGCATGGTTCATCAACACACTAGACTCCTTAGTCGTAGCTTGGTCATAACCAACTCACACTCTAAGATTACTCTATCTCACATTCACATTCCCCCCTTAATCAAAGATCCAACTTTTTTGATTCACCATCAAGCTTAGATATGAGTACACTTTCCACCCTCGTACCTACTTAGTAGTTAATTCCACAACTTGATGCCACATCCACTCTTATACATAAGAGGGATGTACATGCTATGCTATTACATGTTCTACTGCACTAATGCACATAGGCCTCACTCAACAGGGCTTGCTAAACACATGGTGAATAGAATTTGCCCAATATGACGGGACAAAGAGACATCGATTACATATAGTTGTTGTTTTCTAAACATAACAAAATCAATCCAAATGAGAGCTACATCTCTGTGAACTTGTCTAGGACCAAAAACTTCCGGGATGTCGGGTACAACCGATCATGCACCCCTTATGACACTTATCATTACAACATTTTATCATAGGTATAACAATAATTATTTACTAAATCCTCAAATTATAAGTCCATTTACATTACATCACCAAGATAAAATTATAAGCCCATTTACTAAATGCCCAAATTATAAGCTCATTACATATGCCCATCAACATACACTTCATATTTTGCAGTTGCAATTTGAAAAATAATGTTTATGCTTTAACAAACTTAGTATTCCCATCGTTTTTGTTTCCTTTATAAATAAGACATTCAATTGCGATTTGAAAAATAATGTTTATGCTTTAACAAACTTAGTATTCCCATTTTTTTTGTTTCCTTCATAAATAAGACATTCATTCTTTGGCCTTAAACAAATATTTATGGGCTTCTTGATGCCTTCTATTTTTGCCTAAACATTTTCCATCAAAACCCATTGTTTTCATGAATTTGGACCCAATTCCTTTTGTGTGCCTTTCAAAACTACCAATTTCATCATCTTCAATATGATGTTCACCTTCATACATACAAAAATCATCATTTTGAATCTCATTGCATGAGAGAGACATATGCATGTTATTAGCATCAACCATTTTTCTGTTACATGAACTATCCTGCAAATTACTTGTATCACAAATTGCATCAGACATTAATTTTTCTCCCTTCACTTCTTTTTCCAATGTTAACAACACATTTTCTTTTACCAACAACTATTGCTTCAAAGATTCTATCATTTGATCCTTCTTTTCATGAAATGTTCAAATATCAATCACCTTTTGATTCAATGATTAGAGGCTAACAAATTCTTGATAGACCTTGTCTTTACATACTTTGAGTTCAATTATTTTTTCCATTAATGAATTATTAAAATTCATTAATTCCTACTAGTATGTCTATCTTTTAGGAAGCATAACCAAGTTTTTGATGAAGTAATTCGACTTCTACATTAACATGATGTAGTCTTTTTCCTCCTTTACCCATTTTAAATTATTCGCACTCACTTATAGGGTATTAGTTTACCCCGTCTTTCATACTTCAAGAACAATAGGGCTTTGATACCAGATTGAAAGAAAGGGGGGACAACAAACTGAAATCAAACTTTAATATAGAAAGGAATACATAAATTCTTACTTCACTGCATTATTAAACCAGAATAAGTATATATACAAACAATAAAAAGATCTAAATTTATGTGGGGAGTGTTCTATCAAGAAGGTTCTCCATAGAATATCTCTCAAAAGATTTATTTATTAGTTTAGTTGGATATCTTTATGTACCAAATTTATGGCATTAGTAATTACATCTCAAACATTCCCTCTCACACTTTGAACTCCTCGTGCTGCAGCAAGCTAGTGAAGGCAGTGACAGAAATACACTCAGCAGATTCACCTGTGCGTTCAATACACTCCACGCTTCACGAGCTTCTTCTCTTCAACAACTTTTGTGCAGCAATCCGATCGTGCCCTCCCGTTCCTGAGCTTTGTTACCAAAATGAAAGTTAAGAGAACAACAAGCGAAATTTATTTCCTTACATTCTCCAATAACATGTATATATACATATACATTAAGGAGAGAAACTCGATCTTCATCATTAGACTTATAGAGAGTTTCTAATAATTCTCTAGAGTCTGCTAGACAACTAACTAGAATTCTTACCTAGCATGCTTATCTAGAAGGTTATCACCGACCATATTAAATGTGTCTTTATAGGGAGTAATTACTATTTTCAATAGTAAAGTGATCAAAGCCATCCTAATTCCCTCATCTTAAACAAGTCTACTTAGCAGTGCTGTGTCAAATGCATATAATCCAGACATGATAGACAAAAACACAAGCGAGCAGGCGACAAGGACGGGGGCATGGAGTAGATAAAATATACGGGGCAAACACACACGGTGAGGCTACGCTCACTTCTTAATATTAAACGAAGACGGATTACATCCTTATATAGGAAAAGACTCTCCCGAGTCGGCTACATGCAAACCAAAAGACAACCAGAGAACTGACTCTTAACTAAGCTAACTGGCGCTTACAACAGGCGCTTATTACTGAAGCTAATCAACTAGTTAACATCTGCATTATTTCCAAGTCTCCCCCTTAATGGAGAATGGATTGACTTCTACACCTAACATCTCCCTAAACAGTTCAAACTTAATCTTTCCAAGAGGCTTAGTGAAAATATCAGCGGTATTTTCACTAGTATTACAATACACAAGATTTATCTCATTTGACTGCAACTTTTCTCGAACAAAATGGTACTGAGCTTCAACATGCTTTGTCCTTGCATGAAAGATCGGATTCTTCGCAATATTGATCGTACTTTGATTGTC
>ML780550.1:105178-116655 GCA_009831015.1 Picea engelmannii | reverse complement strand
CTAACTACTCAGATGAAGTATGGTTTCGAGAGATGATGCAGCTGATGATGATGGTGATGCTCATGATCTAGTCATGAAATAGTCTAGATGACTATGTTGATGCTACCGGGTAAATGGTATGTTTTGTGCTCAAGTCCATTACCAGTAAATACCTCTCTATCTAGGAGGGAGTGTTAATATTATGGTAGCTGCGGGAGGTATTTACCCCCACGTGTGAACCTGATGAGAATAGAAGACTCTGGGAAGCAAGAGAAACCCTAATGAGTTGGCTAATAACCCTAGAAGCCTTGTCGGCTTAAGAAGATAATTTATATTAGGCTATTAGCCTCCAAGAGAAGAAGTCGGCTAGAAATTATAATAATATACTGGACAGACACTTATCCAGAAGGAGAAGTCGGCCCCAACAAAACTGGCAGAACCACTATAAATACAGGGCGCCAATTCTCATTTGTCACATCTCAGAATTACAGTTCTGCAGTTTGGTGCGCACTGCAGTTGCAGTCTTGTGCGCGGGTTTGGAGGAAGAGCTGGTGCAACTGCAGCAGTAGCAAGATCCCAGTTTTGGCTTGAATATCTCTTGTCTAGGGTTTGGAACATCTGATCAGTCTTTTGTGATGTGCTATCCTTGGGGATTGATGTGCTACTCTTTGTTTGGCTATCTAGCCTATGGTTTTCTTCTGGAGGAATTCTCAGTCAAGGTTAAGGTGATCAGAGGGAGGCTTCGGCCTATGGTTGGGTGACGAAGTTATCGTCAATGGTAAAACGAGCACACCATCTTCTATATTCTAACACTTGATGCACAGATAATCATAATCACTTCCATTAAATTCTGGAATGGGCAATAAATTAGAGTTTGAGATGATTACCCTAAAACAACAAAGGAATGGGCAATGAAGGATCTATGCAGGCCTATCCATGGACTAGATAATCATTCAATGAAATAGCATAACAATATACTAAATACTAAATGATTAAATCACAATATCATAGAAAGAAGAAAGAATTGTAATTGCACAAAAAGGTTGCGTTCATTGTGATCAACCTTGATCTTTATAACAATACATAGCCTCATAGAACAAATAGTTAGGTGCTCCTGATTGAACGCTTACAACAATTGATTTTAGAAAACTACTCATGCATTTTGCATGCATTATTTAGTCACACAATCTATATCTGAATACTAACTGACATAAAAGAAAACTGTAAATAGATTGCATCATGTCAGATGATTGACAAGACTGCATCAATTACCAACAATTTTCCAGAGACATTGTTTAAGGAACACGGGTTGGTTCTGGTGGAATACTTTCTTTATCTTGTTTTCTTTATTTCTTTGATAGGGTAAGTTCTGTGTAAACAAGGTTCATTTTATAAAAACAGTTCCAAAGGTTCAGGTAGTGTAAGTTTCAGTATAACGACTAGCTTTAATTTGACTTTACTTTATCCTTATCCTTCCAGGTAGGTTCGATTGGCCGGTTTGGTCAATCGATCTATCTATCTCTGTAGGTAGGTTAGGTTGCTTGGAGGATGGCTAAGAATAATAGCAATTGCTGGGGATGGCTAGATTGGTTGGATGGTGAGTTAGCCAATGAGAGAATGTTTTGTTTAGACAATTTGAACGATACAATAGGTAAACGAGACTTTGCACTGTTTCTTCTTATTCCGATGACAAGATATTTTTTCCTTGATCAGCTTGGTTCGGCCACTTTGCTTTGACAGGAGGACTTCTGATTATACCAGTTTGCTTTGATGTGACAACTTCTGGTTATACCAGGGTAAGCTTTGCACAGTATAAATGACTAACTCTAGCTTCACCTTTTTCTTTTCTTTTGTCATTTGAGTGGATAAGCTTATCTAGATTCACTTGGATATTATCTACATAATTAACAACTTCAACCAGACCAATTAGATCAGTAATAACATCAACCTAACCAGTTCCCTAACAGTAGCACGAGAGGTACGATAACTATTGATTATTTCTAGAACTAAATGGATACGTCCCTTGGCATTTGCCTTTGGTCGGTACACAGAAATCTATGGCCCTTCCAGCTTGTGGCTTCAAGCCGAACAACTAGGACGAGGTCAGGAAGATGACACGCCCAATAGTAACAAGGAAATTGACTGAATATCACTTTGTTTATTAATGCATCTGTTAACACTTTATCTTCCCACGATAGCCAACAAAAATACACTATTCATCTCTTTTAAGATGATAGTAGGCAATATAGCCAAACATCCACTATAGATAACAAAAGTATACTATTCTATTCCAAGCCTATCATGGCATTATGTCTTTTACACTTTTTACACTCTTTGTACGACACTTATTAACCAAGTAAACTAAAGTATCTGCTACCTTTTTCCAAAAATAGTTTGAAATACCTTTGACCTTAATCATACATCACGCCATTTCAGTTATTCTTCTATTTTGTATTCCACAACCCTGTTTTACCAAGGGGTATAACTTCCATTCAGTTCCTCTATATTCTATTCTGTTAAATTATCAATAAGTTAATGAAATACCTGCACCTACCATGCACCATCTTGACAGGTTCCTTGGCCCTCAGGAATCCTATATGATTGTGAAGAGTATTTCTGTGGACCTACAGGACCACCACAAAGAAATTTCATAGGCATCCTCCTTTTCATCTGGAGTATGGAAGAGAACCTTTGATAATTGAAAAATTTGTGGTCACTATTCTATTTATGGCACAATCCACTCACTTGACAGAGGAGGAATCAGTTGTGGAGCAGCTTGCTGAGATGGTGTAATTGGAAGAATCTTGATTCTTAACCTATTTTTACTATTAGCTTATTTTTACTATTCCATGGAGAAACAACAACAAAATGCTTGGCATGACTACCACATCAAGGGTAAGACATTTTCTAAATTTGATTTGGTCCTCCCATATGATAGCAAGTAGCTCAGGAATCCAGGCATTTCAGATGCATTAGCTAGGACACTGCGCATATTTAAGTGCCTCTCAATTTTAAAACTCTCAATCTATTTAATATTTACTAATTATGTTTGTTGGTAATAATAACTCCTCTCGTTAACATCCTCCCTCACTTTATCTTCATATATACCAATGGCATACATTATTTCCAAATCATTTATGATACTCTCCATTTGGACAATCATTTGAATTTACAGTATTTTTTTATCAGTAAATTTCATTTCATGAGATGCTCGCGTGGCTAAGGATTAGTTTGTGACAAATAGCTAAATTAAATTAAATTAAATTAAATTACTTTATATTCGCAATATAAAAACTTGAAAGCCAAACACTTCTCCATTCTGGCCAAAATCCAAGAAAAGACTATTAAAAAATAGTTTTCAGTTTTTCAGGCAAATCAATTTACTTAAAACTGCAACTACTAGAAAATTATTTTGAGTTTTTCAGACAATTAATGTTTTTAAATAAGAATCCCTTTTTTTACAAACATTTTTTACACAGTATAGCAATAATTTTTGTTTACAAACATTTTTTTCACAGGATAGCATAATTTTACTTTTTTCTTTTGCAGATTTCTAGACAAAGCTGCAACTAAGGACGGCTCAACCAGTCGATGGAAGCTGCTGTGCCCTGTAACCCAAGTAGAAGAAACCAAACTTATGATAAGACTGCTCCCAGTTTGGGTTGCAACGTTGATGCCAAGCACCTTGTCGTCCCACGTCAACACTCTGTTCATTAAACAGGGAACGAGACTGAACAGACACATGGGTTCTCACTTTGAAATCCCTCCAGGTTCCCTCACAGCATTCATCGCGATGTCAATGGTGGTATCCATTGTGGTCTATGACAGAATTCTGGTAAGGATATTCAGAAGATTCACAGGCAATCCCAGAGGTATAACAATGCTACAGAGGATGGGTATTGGCATGGCCATCAACGTTTTAACCATGGCAGTGGCCTCCATAACCGATATGAAACGGATTAGTGTTGTGAAAACACGGGGGCTTGAAGGAAACGAGAAAGCAGTAGCTCCCCTTACCGTTTTCATTTTGCTTCCTCAGTTTTTGCTGGGAGGTATAGCAGAAGCCTTTCTTGAAGGGGGCAAACTAGAATTCTTTTATGATCAGGCCCCCGAGAGCATGCAGAGCATAGGAACTGCATTGTTCGCCAGTACTTTCGGAATTGGGAGTTTTCTCACTAGTTTTCTTCTGAATGTTTCGAGTAAGGTCAGTGGACGAAAGGGCCACACTAGCTGGATTCTGAACAATCTAAATGCATCTCGTATTTACTACTATTATGCGATGGTGGCTATTCTTGGCTTTTTAAATCTTATTTTCTTTGTGGCTGTCTCTCGGTTTTATGCATACAAAAGAGCAACCAACGAGGCATTCGGCAGTCACAGCCTTCAACATGCAGGTGCAGTGACAACAGAGGAATGTCATGTGCTGCCGCTGAACATAAAAGTTCTCGCAGATGAAATGGAGATGGTTAAAGTAAACTCAAAAAGTTGATCAGTCGAGGGGAACAAAATATGCCTTGTGACCGTGATGAATGCTATTTCATGTTGTGTTTGAGTGCTACTACTCTCTCTGTCCATATACTAGCACAGCAGTTAAATAGCTGTTGTTGAACGTCGAAAGGTTGATAAAATTAAAGGAATTTTTAAAAAGAATATATTAAATATTATTATTGATTAACAAATAAACTGTTGAGTTTTATTTATCTGGTGTTAATTATTAATCACTTACATAGCAATCAGTTAGCGATCAAAGTAATTTTTAAATATGATTAGGTAAATGTAAAAAAGTAAACACATAAACGGATGTCTTTATAATAGCTAGGAAGTTAATGATTGAAATCACAACCATTTATTTTGTGTGACTACTAAGAATATTCCAGCCATATTTAATTTTGTCCATAAAAAACTTATTAAACACTAAACCCCTATTAAATCTGCCCATTGTCAATAAGTATATGTCTTTTTCGAAGTAACTTTAATCATAATTAACTTTGAAACTTCAAAATAGTTTAGTCTTGGCATTTGAAAATAATTTGGTTTCAACGCTATATATTCAACTAAAGTTTCGAATGCAAAACTAGAAGCTTGCAAATTCACAAAATACCAAAAAGACACAGAAACTCTTAATTATTTAATACCAATGCGAGGACACATTTAAAAGCATGCAAACCAAAAACTCTCCCGCACTAAATAGCAATGCAAGGCCAAATATAAAAAGGATGCTTATTGAAGCTTGGTGGATGAAAATATGCTAATGGAAGAAAATGGATGTTATGGGATGATAATTAAAGGTGGTTGATAGATATTGATCGACTATCATTTTCTATTCTTTTAAAATCAATGGCATGCATTCATATATATTACTCACTTTTAATTATGTGGTTGTATTAGTTGTGCTAGTTGAATTTTTTTCTATGTGGGGATTATGTTTGATTATAGTTGGCTTTGGTTGATTATGTGTGGCTAAGTTTGACTATGACCGATTGGGTTGACCATGGTTGACAATGAATAACTATGATTGATTATGGTTGATGATCATTGACTATAGTTGACTTTCAATCCACTATGGTTGACCATGTTTGAATCCCATTGACTAAATTTAACTATGGTTGATATGATTGAATTGTTGATCATGGTTGACTATGCTTGAGAATGTTGGACCATGTTTGACAATAACTCAACATGTTTGAAAAAGGTTAATTGTGTTTTACCATGGTTGAGTTTGGTTGAACTTGGTGGACCATGGTCAACCATGTTTGATTATGGTTGACTTTCAAAGACCATGGTTGACTATGATTTGGCCATGTTTGACCATGGGTGATATTAGCACTCTGTAAATTTGTTCGGCTAAGACTGTAGATTCTAACCTTGTACAATATTTACTGCAAACAAATTTTCAGTAAACGAACAAAAAATATATAATGACAAATGCAAACATTACATAGAGATTTTTCCCCTGGAAACCCAAACCGGGAAAACCAGCATATTCTATATTTATCCATAGTGCTACATTGTTTACAATACAATATACATATAGGAGCCAGCGACATCCAAAACCCTAACCCAATGACCTAGATTAGTCCACAACCCTAATTCCTTAACCAGAAATAGAAAACCATCGGCAAAAAAACCATGTGTCGAAAAACCACCTAAATATGTGACATGTTTCCCGAGGCAGGTGATACGTTTAGCCCCCCCCCCCTAACCCCCCTGCATGCCCGATGCAACGCTCAGACACTGCTACTTGTGTAAAGAATATAACACATACCCAACATTCTCCCACTTGTTGTTTTCTTTGCATACAAGGGGTTACAGGGTTACATAGTCAACAATCCAGGGCAACAATGCCCATGGATCCCCTACACCAAGAAAACTTCTCAGTGCTCACAGATTTTGTTAATGAGTCTGCAACATTCTTCAAAGTGTCCACCTTCATCACCGATACAATCATGTCTCTCACAAAGTGATATTGAATAACAATATTCTTTGTCTTTGAATGATAAGTTGGGTTCTTGGCCAGAAAAATTGCACTCTGACTATCACACTCTATCCTTACAACTTGTTGTACCAACCTAATACCCACAATCTTTTTAACCATATTGCTTCCTTACTTGCATGAGTGTCTGTCATGTATTCAACTTCTGTAGTTGAAAGTGCCACTACAACTTGTCTTTTGCTCATTCAACTTATTGCTCCTCCAAATAGGTTAAACACATACCCTCTTGTAGATCTCCTACGATCCAGATCTCCAACCCAGCCTGCATCCAAAAATCCATGTATATCCACCACTCTTTCCAATCCCAGTCTTCCTTCGTAGCACAATTCATAGCTAGCAGTGCCACACAAATACCTGAAAAACCCTTTTTACTGTTGTCCAATGCTCCTTCCCTGGTTTTGACATATACTTACTCAAAACTCCAACTGCATGTGCAATGTCTGGTCTAGTACAGACCATTGCATACATCAAACTGTCAACTGCACTCGCATATGGAACATGAGACATTTCCTCCTCCTCTTCATGTGTCTTGGGACACTGATCCACATATAACTTTACACCAACAAGAATAAGAACCTTAACCGGTTTACATTCCTGCATATTAAACCTTTGCAATATTGTCTCGACATATTTTCTCTGATTTAACCAGAGTTTCCTTCTTTTCCAATCTCTTTTAATTTCCATGCCCAAAATGAAATTTGAAGCACTGAGATCCTTCATGTCAAATTTAGAGGACAACTGAGTTTTCACATCCTAGATAATCTCCTTGTTATTTCCTATCAACAACATGTCATCCACATACAAGACCAAATAAATCAAATGATCATCAATTAATTTAAAATACACACAGAGATCCTCTTTTCTTCTTGTGAAGCCATGTCCCAACATATAAGTATCAAAATTTTGATACCACATCCTTGGTGATTGTTTTAGACCATACAACGACTTTTTCAACTTGCATACACACTCCTTCTTTCCCTTCAAAACATAACCTTTTGATTGCTTCATATAGATTTCTTCTTCCAGATCCCCATGTAGGAATGTTGTCTTCACATCCATCTATTCTACTTCAAAATCAAATGCAACAACAACAAATAACAAAAATATTATAGAGGTTAACTTGGCAACAGGAGAAAAAATCTCACCAAAATCAATTCCCTCAACCTGGGAATAACCCTTTGCTACTAACCGAGCTTTGTATTTCTCCACTTTTCCTTTTGCATTCAACTTCTTTTTAAATACCCATTTTTTGCCAATGGGATTTATTCCAGCTGGAAACTCCACTAGATCACAAGCCTCATTCTTATCCAAAGATGCCATTTCTTCATCCATGGCCCTTTTCTAGAGATTTCCATCCTCTGAATCCACTACCTCCCTAACAGTTCTAGGATCATCATCAGTAATAGGAAAAGAAAAATTTGAATAGAAATCAGATGGAGTATATGATGTAGGTGGATATCAGTGGCCACCCACCTTTTCCAACTGGCTCAAAACAATTTTCTAGCAATTTTGACAATTTACTATTTTTAGCAGTTTTTCTGGTCCTGAAACTTCCAGAGCCATTTTGAGGCCCTAAATGACATTCATTTTTGGAAAATGGAGATAAATATGGATGTTGCATCCATATTTCCCCCAAAATTAATCTCCTCAACGATACCTTTCCAACGGGCTATCATGTGCTTAAAACGGAGATAGTATGCAAAAGTTACGACCTCGGGAAGTTGATGTACTAACTTACCCAAACGAGACTCACGTGAATTTTGACACTTCATCTCCTAGGGTTAGGTTTTTGGATGTCTAGGGTTTTTGACATTCTTTTTTATTGTAATAGGCCTTCAGACCCTCATTCTAATCATCTTCTTATGAATGCAAGTAGCTGTCACATCTCTTCTCAGAGATAAGCTTCCACCATTCTAGCAAGTTTTTCACTCTATATTTTTACAGTTTCTGTACATTTCTTTCATTAATAGAAATTGTGTATTAATGTATCTCTGTGTTTATGGTTGCATCTTTGATAAATTTATGTTATATTATTGGATATCTATGATATCTCTGTCCATTTATTTATTATATCTTCGCTCTCATTTCCCGTCGAAAATAATCTGGATCAGTGGTATTAGAGTCGGCTGCTCTTAATCGTTTTTTTCAGTGTATGTCCCTGACAAGGCCTGACTATAGCAAGTTGGGTCTTGAGCTTGTATCTCTTGAAGACAATCACTCTTGGACTCCCAAGAAACCCTCCATGGTGGAAGAAAAGAAAAATGACAGAGAAGACGATCCTATCAATCTGTTGTTTGAGCAAGCTCTCACGCGACAGAGGGACGAAATGATGGAGACTTTTTCCCACATTCTTCAATGCCTTCTGATAGCAATAGACGCATATTCATCAAACAACCACTTTGGAAGAACCTCTCCTTTCAAGGTACATGTTAATTTTGATATTCTCATATTTGAAGGTCAGATAGATGCAGATGCCCTAGACAAATGGTTAAATCTGTTAGAAGGTTATTTCTTTGTTCATAATTTTTCCGACAGGGAAAATATCACCTTTGCACTCCTTCAAGCTCTCCCCCATGTCAAACATTGGTAGGAAAGTTACTAGGAGAAAAGTTCCATAGAGGAGTCTGGAATATATGGGGTCGAGCCCAATTGAGATTTTTTTGTCGATGCGGTAAAGGAACAGTATTACCCTGTTGGCAACTATGAGGACCAGTACATGAGATGGACCACACTACGGCAAGAGAGGATCCAAACAGTTCCAAAGTTCACCAATACCTTCCATACCTTGCACACCAAGTTGGGTATCAAAGACTCCGAACGAAATTTGGTTCTGAAATACCGTGGGGCTCTACACAAATACATCCAAACTGAAATGGATTTTCTGGACATCTCATCACTCGATGCTCGAGAAGAAATTTAAGCACTAGAACAAATAAGAGTTTGGGTCTGCAAATCTGCAACAACCAAAGTATGATAAAGATGACCATAACAAACAGTCTCCTGAAACCAGTCCAAGCCATAGGAAAATAAGTGCCATGGGAAGACAAAGAAGGACACCAGAAAATGGTGCGATTTCCACAAAATACCTTGGCATAACATCGATGAATGTCTCTCAAAACATTCATTGGTGTTCGAGATCAAAGATAAGGAGCCGAACTCTGATTTAGATCTGGATTCTGAAAATATTGGTAAAAGACAGATCATCGACGCAAACCCCACTGCTATTGTTGTGACTACAACAATTCAACTAGAAGAAAAAATAGATCCTGAAGAGGGGCAGTGCCTTTTTCATTCACAGATGTGGGTGAAGGGGACCCCACTGCATTTTTTTGTTGATAGCGGAAGCCAGAAGAACCTCAATTCAGCAGAGGTCGTCAAATAATTAGGATTCTCAACAACACCACACCCGCAACTAGACAACATCAGGTGGCTTTGCCAAGGATGAGATCTTCGTGTCAGCCAACAATGTCGATTGTCATACGTGATCTAAAAATGAAGAAGACTTGAAAAACTTGAAAACTTATTGCAAGTGAATGTTATGTGTTTAAAGCAAAAGGATCAGTTTGCAACACATAAATTATAGGATTACTTATGCAAATTATACATAGACAGTAGCATAATCATTGAACATAAACACATAAGCACAACAATTGATAAAGGAGTTCACCCCTCTTATGGGCTACATCTCCTGGTCCAGCTTCCAATGGATCATTATTATTAATTTCTCAAAAAGTGCTCAAAAACATGTCTCACAATGCTCAAACTGACAAACCGACTGCTCCAATGGCTTCAGAGCGTTCCAAAACCCCTGTCTGGGCTCTTTCGGCACCTCAATCGGTCGAACAATGAAGAAGTTATGCCTCCTGGAAGTCTCCTTCTTCAAGCTTGCTGTCTCTGCATCTACAAAATGCACCCTCTTGAATGAACCTGTCTCACACGCATTTTAAAGCGTTAAAACCCAGCACTGGGCACAACCGCATCAACGGTGCAAACCGTAGAATGGTTAAGGGAGCACCAGCCCCTAACCGCCTCGACACCTGGGTGTATGGGTCATGTGACCTCACGCATGGATAAAAGTGGTTAAACCGCCATAACCGTTGGAACTCCTTTTCCCGCGCTCCGGTCATATGATAAACCACGGGTTTCATAACATAATCTCCCGCGCGTTATACTCAATGGTATAGTTTGAAAAAATGGAATATATAATATGTAATACAATGGCGCACGGTTATATTACAATGGTTATATGTGGTGTAATAAAACTATGGGTTGGGGCTAAGCCCCGGCCGGTCCCCTCTCCGCTTTAAACTTTACACAAAGTTAAATATATTTGGCACCACATAACTAACAAGACTCATGTGGCGACACATTGGTCAGTGGAGGTTTGTCAAGGCTTACATAGTGGGGGAGGTCCGGGGGTCAAACCCCGTGGACTCCCATAATTTTACATACACCCATAAACCAAACAATGAGTGACATGTGGCGCCTCCAGATTGGTCCACGTGTCCTCATTCCATTTTCCATCCAAAAGACACGTGTCGACTCTTGACTTGCCAACTGTCAACCAACCATCATATGCCACATCACCCCTATACAGTCGTACGACCTGTACGACCCTGCCACGTCAGACCGTACGGACTGTACGAACTGTACAGTCAGCACCAAAATTTTTGCCTGTTTTCCTTGGCAAACAGATCGCGATATCTTCTCCATACGGATTCCATTTGACAAAGTAAATATACCGCCGGAATCAGGAAGATGAGATGGATGCAATGGCACTATTTTTGTCTCATTCCGAGCACTTTGAAATTTGAGCAAAATTTGATCCCTTGATCACACCTCCCCATTAGGAAGTTTTTGGGCCTCCAAAAGACTATCTCAGTCTATGTGAAGATGAGGGTATAGTTCCCTCACCCTTCCAACCTCAATCCACTTGGCCTTGCTTGGATTCATCCCTTTAAGACCAACTCGCAAATACTCCACATTTCCTCGCTTCGAAGTTCGC
>ML780550.1:54564-89463 GCA_009831015.1 Picea engelmannii | reverse complement strand
ATCATCCCGAGAAATATGCCAAATGATAGATCGGGCAACTGTAAGGACAACCCAGATGTCCAAATTCCCAAATCCACTCTCAAACCCCGTAGATCTGAATTTCCCACTGAATGGGGTGTCCCACTGGATGAATGAAACCCTAGCTGGTTCGTCCCTGATGAAGGAGGCCTCCAAATGCTCTGAAATTCTCCAAGAATATAGATCATTCTATGAGAATCCCATGGGAGAAGTTTCAGACTCAGATCTCAAGCATATCTCCCTAGATATGAGTTTTACTGAATTACAGGACGTCCCAATCTGCAGATAAATGTAGAATGATGATAACCCTCCAGAAAATCCCTCAAACTGATGGTCCTGCCCCTGCAAACAAAACCCAATGGTCAGAATGGCCCCAGGCCCTCAGGATAAGCTGGATCGAACCTCCCTCCAGATGATGGTGCGCCCTTGCTGGAAACACAAGAGAAATACGACTTGCTATCTTCTGAAGCGCTAGATGGAGATGGGTTGAGGCTATAATGGTGTGGAGGATTCTTTCATCCCCGAGACCAAGCTGCAGAAAAAGGTGAGTGGATATTTCACCACTGAGTTTCTCACAAGGGTTTGTACAACAAAACCCCCAAACTGAATGCTCAAGAGCAATAGGAAATGCTAATCCAAAACCAGAATGAGTAATAGGTGCACCCCAACCTCTTACTTATACTTTTCCTTCTAATTCTCTGTTGAGTTAGGTTAACTCCCAGGGTTAATCTTCTATTCTTCTGTTGAGTTATCTTTTACTCCTTTATCCTTTTCCTCTCTTAAGTCAACTTAAAAATATAACTTTTAACTTCTTGACTTTCCCCCCTTCAGTGTGAGACTATGACCTAGTGGGGGTGCCCAGGCCACTAAGTCTCCTCATCACCTCTCTAAGAGGTGGGGGACATTACAGCAAGGAAGTGATAGGGTGAGCTATCCCCGAGAACCTTGCGATAAACCTTCTGTAATAACCAGCTAAACCCATGAAGGATCTACCTTATGTCAGGTTCTTCGGCATTGACCATCCTCTAATGGCCTCAATCTTCTCAGGATCTACAACTATCCCATCCTTCGAGATAATATGTTCCAAGTAATGGATATTCTCCTGGTAAAATGGGCATTTGCTTAGCTTGACATACAGTTGGTGCTCTCTTAGTATCTACGACAACATCCTCAGATGTTCTTCATGCTCTTCCTCCAACTTGGAATATACCAGAATGTCATCAAGGAAGACTATGACAAACTTGTCTAGATAGTCCCTAAATACACCATTCATCAAACACATAAAAACAACGGGTGCGATCGGCAACCCAAACGACACCACTGTGAACTTGTAAAGACCATACCTTGTTCTAAAGGCATTCTTGCTGAGTATTTATCCTTTATCCTTACCTGGTGATATCCTAACCTGAGGTCTATATTCAAAAATATCTTCGCATACTTCAACTGATTGAAGAGGTCATCAATCCTTGGCAAGAGATACTTGTTCTTTACAATTACTTTGTTCAATTGTTTGAAATCGATACACAATCTCAGCGTTTCATCCTTCTTCTTCACGAACAGGACTGGGGCACCCCAAGGTGACACACTTGGGCATATATACCCCTTCTTCATAATCTTTTCAAGATGAAATTGTATCTCTTTCAGCTTTGGCGTACTCATTTTGTAAGGAAATTTTGACATTGGAGCTGCTCCAGGCATCAAATTTATAGAGAAATCAATATCTCTCTTCAGGGGTAATCCGGGTACCCCTTGAAATACATCTTCAAAATGTTTTAGTACTACATGATATCCAATACTTGACACCTTATCCTTAGGTGTTTCCTCCACATGGGCTACAAATAATTGACAACCTTTTATGTAGCACTTATTCAGCTACATTGTTGACATTTCTCTGATAGCAGTAGCTCTGGGAATTCCTTGGATTGTTTTCTGATTCCCTTCCTCATCTAGGCAAGTGAATTCCTTTTTACGATAGTCCAAGATGACATGGAGTTGGTCCAACTAGTCCATCCCAATTAGACAGTCATAAGACCCTAAAGGAAGAATATTCAATTCATCCTTTGTGCTCAGTCACGTCATATCCACTGGACATGACATAACTAACTCAGTGAATTTTCTCTTGGTTCCTGTAGCCAGCTGCACTAACCAAGACTTTTCATGTTTGCTTCTCAAAAAATGCAAACTTTCCACCACTCAAAGATCTACATAACTATGGCTATCCCCTAAGTCAATTAAAATAGTAAATGGTTGGTTGTTAAGCATACCTTCTACTTCAATCATGTGCGATTGAAATTCAACTTGCTTGTTGTCTAGGGTTGCATAGATCCTTGGAATTCTATTGCCCATGTCATCCACTGTTTCAGCTTGCTGAACATTATGGATAGCTCTCACTTTGCCATTTTTGTGGGGATAATCTTTGTACTTATGATGTCCCTAAAATCCCCAACACTGAATGGGCGTTTGTCTTGGATTTTGTTCCCCTACGTCAGCCATTCTCGACTCTCTAAATGATGGATGTCCTTGAGGATTGTTTCTGAAAAAGGGAGGTTTGTTTCCCTTCTGCCTTTTCTCTTTCTTAAACTTCTTCTGGTCATCCCAAGCCTTCCGAAAGGTAGGATTTTCTCTTTGTTGTTCATATAAGCATTTCTCTCTTCTTATCATTTCTTCTATTGTCTTGGGGTCATCATACTAGATATTGTCCCCAATGGAAGATGGCATTCCACTCAAATACCTTTGAATCTTGACAATATCATATTTGATGAACAGAACATACTTCAATAATTCCAAAAACCTACGTTCATACTCATCAATGGTCATGCTGCCTAGCTTGAGTTCAAATAACTCTTTCATATTTCTGTCATAATATCTCTTAGTCAAATACTTCTTCTCAAAATACCTCTTGAATTACTTCCAAGTGATATATTTCTCTCTAATGTGTTGCACCTGCACAAGTTGATCCCACCACATGGATGATTTTCCTTTCAATTGATACATCGCAATTCTTCCTTCCTCTTGAGAGGAATAATTATGTAGTTGGAAGTATTTACTCATAACAAACAACCATGTTTCGGTGTCTACCTCCTTCTGATGTTCTCCATCAAATGTAGGAGGATTAATCTTGTTCATCTCTCCCTTCAATTCATCCACTCCAAATCTCTTGTGCTTTCTGGTAGGAGATGGGCTTGAACTACTGTGTGTCCTTCTCTTGGAGCGACCTTGGGAGTGATGATGGTGGCTACCCACACTCCTTTACCTTCTTCCCTTAGAAGTTTGGTGACTCATTGTTCTTCTCGAGTCACTCTCCTTATCCAACTTCTTTTCTATTCTCTCCAAACTCTTTAACATCTTTATGTTAAATTCACCTTGTTTTTCTTGAGATTTTCTGAGCTTTCTGCTATCTTCTCGGAAATTTTGGGCATCCTTTTGCAATCCTTAAATGATCTTCCTCATGTTTATTTCCTTATCTATCTCTTCTCCATGGCCATTGGAGTTCGATCCTTCAACTCCCAAATGAACATCCATCCCTTTAGCTTTGTTCTCTGAACTAGAATCATTTTGTGCTTTCCCCATTTCTTTTCCATCCGAGGCAACTCCAAACAGTTCCAGCACTCGTTAAACTTTTGAAAACACAACGTGCAGATAACCAGAATTTGTCAGGTCATTAATCCTTAACAAATCCCACAACATTAGTAAAAAAAATTATTTAAGAAGACGTTCAGTTTCCATGAATTTTCCGAGCTCTTCTTGGCTTTGTAGTGCACTCAGGCGTTAGCCCCTTTCTCTCAGTTTCCCAACCCACATGACCATGGTTGGTGACCAAGCGCTAGGTCTCAAGGTTCTCTAATCGAAACTTTGAGGTTTCGGGTTTTCGGTCATGGAGGCTCTCACACTCGCTTCCCTCTCCCACTCCCAACTTCTGAACTTCTAACCTTTCTAACCACTGGTCTCACAACACAACTGTCACCATCTAGGGTGGTGACACATGTTTCTCTTAAGAAGGTCCATGTCACCTTAGGAAACTCCCTCTGGTCCCACTGCATCTACTTTTTCCTTCGGGACCCACTGGCACGTGGCACACATTCCATGTATCCACGTCCATCCTAGTGACGTCGGTCCGACCCACTACTTAGGCTCATCAAGATTTCATGATTTTGGGCTTAACACATTATTAATAGGAGGTTAACACAAAACAACATAAATAAGATGAAAACTATAAAATGTAGCGGAAACAAGCTTGCTGGAATGGTGGCGGCTTATCTCTAAGAAGAGATGTGACGGATGCACTCATTCGCAAGAAGATGATTACAATGAGGCTCTGAAGGCATTTTTACAATAATAAGGAATGTGAAAAACCCTAGACATCTAAAAACCTAACCCTAGGAGATGAAGCACCAAAAGTCATGTGGGCCCCGTTTGGGTAAGTTAGTACATCAACCTCTCGTGGTCGTAACTTTTGCATACGATCATCGTTTTAGGCGTATGATATCTCATTGGAAAGGTATCATCGAGGAGATTCATTTTAGGTATAATATCAAAGGAACTTACATATTGCAAACCTATTTTCCCTAAAAAAAAACATCGTTTAGGGCCTCAAAACGGCTCCGAAAGTGAAAACTGCTAAAAACAGTAAATTACCAAAATTGCCAGAAAACTGTTTTGAGCCAGTAGGAAAAGGTGTGTGGCCACCGAGATCCATCTGCATCAATCCTCCCTTGTTAGGAAGCAATATTATACATTGCGTTGAGGTCCCCCATCAGATGAGGAGATTTTTGTTGAATTTGGCCTCGAGTGAGTGACTTGCCTTGGTGCATGAGCTGCCCTGCTTTGATGACTCGATAAAGCTAGATCCTTTTCTATCGAGTGACCTTGATCTTTGTGTCCACAATATGATCATTGGATGCCTCTTATATGCATTCGGGGTTGATCTCTGTTGGTGTCAGTTTTTCTGCTACTTCTGAGGTGTCCAATAATGGTGGAAAATAAGGGCAAAGGAGATCCACGTTGAACACTAGGTGTAGGCCAAGGAAATGAGGAATGTTGAGCTCAAAAGAATTATCCCCCACGACCTTGGTGATAGTGTACGATCCATAATGGAGTGGGATAAGATTCCAATGGAGTCCTTTAAGGCATTCTTTCTGTAAGTGAAACGAAACTTTGTCGCCCACCTGAAACTTATGTGGCACCTGATGTTGATCATGGCATTGTTTGTACTTTTCATTAGACTTTTGTAGGATATCCTGAACCTGTTGGCAGATTTGCTGGATCCACTCAATGAAATGGGTGTCTTTGTCAGATTTATTTGGAGCAGGGGATGATTCAGTTGAGGTGATCACAAGGGGAAGTGCAACATCTAAGGAACCCAATGGCTGGAATCCCAACCCCACTTGAAAGGGGTTGTGGTCAGTTGAGTTATGCAAGGCTCGGTTGTAGCTATGATGGACATAGGGAAGGATCTCATCCCATGTGCGGGGGTGCTTTGAATTATACATGCGAAGGATATGCACAATCATTTGATTTACAACCTCGGTTTGGCCATTTTTCTAGGGGTGGAAGGCTGTGGATTTGGTGAGCTTGATGTCCAGCAGTGACCAAAGGCTTGACCAAAAAGTGCTGAGAAATCGACTATCCTGATCTAAGAAAATGGTTTCTGGGATTCCAAAATGTACCCATACTCATTCAAAGAAGAGCTTGGCAGTGACCTTTGCTATGATGTTCTTCTTGCAGGAAACCAGTGTTAAGGTCCTAACCCACACATAGGTAGATCAATGTATTCGGATGTAATAAAGGTCAATATTAATAAGGCCTTTTAATAAAATAGAATAAGGTGGATGTAAGAAGACCTAATAGAAGCTTCTGCTTCTAGAAGTATCTTCCTCTAGATGCTTCTCTTAATAGACATATTTAGTATAAATAAGGGTTGAGGGTATGAAAACCGTAGCTTGGAGATTATTGTAACAGAGCGCTGCTTGACTGGAGGTTGCTCCCTCGAAGAGGCTTGTGAACATTGTTTTCTGAATCAAAGTGCTATTTCAGTTGTTGTTCTCATATTATTTCTGTGTTATTGTGGATGATTATGCTGGTTATATTATTGTTATTCTTCCATTCCTAGCATTTTATTTCTGTTCTGCGTATTTATTGGATCTGGTATCTTGCAAGTGGTATCAGATCACTTTCCTTGGCCAAAATTGTGGGTATTTTTTTTTCTTCAGGGTAGATACGTATTCCGACATCTTTAAGCCACAGAAATATGTCGTTACGTGCATAAACCCATGGTTGAGGGATTCATACACACAGGAAATACAAGTGGTTCTTAAGCTCACATCTGTTCGCCACCCTTGTAACCCCTGTTGGTACCCCTTCGAGTGGTAGCGCATCAGACAACACCTGTTTACGGATTGGCCTAGATTTCTTGAAGCCCTCTTTAGATAAACCTATCGGCCACCAGACTTCTATAGTTTCACCGAGAACAACACTCGATAAGATACTTTCTAGTACCTCGGTAGTCAGGTAGTATGGCTAAGGGTACGGTCTATCTTCCTTAGTTAGTTCCCTGAGATATTGGGTTGAGTACTACTGTTGGACCCTGCATGTATATCAGAGAGCTATAGTACAGAGAAAATTCTTGTCTGTAGAACCCTTGAATACCTAACCCTTGGGGAACATAAACATAAACATAAACAGAGTAAACCGGTGAGATATATTGCCGTGCATTTGTGTTCGGGTCGCCAAGTAAATACACATTTATTTCTGGTTAAGAACTTGGGGATTTCAACACTGCAACATTCTTCAGACTAAAGTATAACCCCACAACTGTAAAAAAAAATTGAGACCTATTCCATTAGATTCATCTCTTCTCCCTTATCACATTTTTTTTTTTTTACTGGGGGAATCGACAACTCGCGGTTATTGTACTCGCATGACACAGGGTCGATCCCCGTCGGCTACCACTATAACCCCAGGTGAAACCACCCAACTCGCAAGAATGGCGCATGAGTAAATTCGGGTGAGAATCGAGCATGAGACTTCATTTTACAAATTTCCTTCCATTTACACGACACTTGCCAATCCATCTACACCCGTGTGGGATTCTGCCTTATCACATTCATCCATATCATTTTTTTGCAAAAAATTCTGACCCCGACCACTCCCTTTTCAGTTCACCCATCCTCATGGCCCATACCCATAGCCAATAACTTGAGTCTCACTTCAACACCTTGCAGTTTAGTTTCCTCGAGATCCAACAATAAGTGCAACAACTCAATGCTACTATTTCCTCCCATGATACATCCATCAATACCACCATAAATGCATTCGTGCAGTCCACAATGGAAGAAGTCAAACAAAAACTGACCACCCATCTTGAATCTGTCCTTGCATCACTCTGCACCAAACTCAAGATCCCTATCGATGACTCTTTTCCTGATGCACATACAAAGACTGAAGGTGAAACTTCTTTCCATTCCTTTCAGACCCATCACTTTCAATGAGACATACGCCTTCCATGGGTGGATGTAACCAAATTTGATGGCTCGGACCCCACTAGTTGGGTCACCCAAATGGAACATTATTTCTCTCTCTACAACATTACAGATGACTTGGCCAAACTCCGGTATGGTGTTCTCCATCTAGATCAAGAATGTTGGAAATGGTAGCAATGGAGAAAAACTTCCCGTCAAGGGTATATTGCTTGGACCCAATTTGTGACTGAGCTTTATGAATGCTTTGACACTGACACCAACCATTTGGGCCATTTGACAAAATTGAAGCAATCAGGAACAGTAGAAGACTTCATAGCTGGATTTCAGCACTTGGCTTTTCGAGCAAAGGGCATGACTGATGCTTTCTTTCGAGAGTGTTTTATCAGTGGCCTCAAAGAGGAGATTTGGGCCCATGTCCTCATGGCTTGACCTATGACTTGGGTGGAGGCTACTAAAAGAGATAAAGAAGAACAAAAAAATGTTTCCTCTAAAAAACGTAAGCATTCCTTTATCCCTCTCCATAAACCAGTAAACCCCACTACTCCCTCTGCCCCATTAAAGATCCAAAAAATGACCAGGGCTGAAATAGCTGAACGCCAATTCAAAGGCCTTTGTTATAATTGTGATGAAAAATATTTCCCAGGCCACAAATGTAAGGAACAAAAGCTTTTTATGGCCATCTCTGAGGATATTGCGAAAGAGGATGTTGACACTCCCCTTGTGCCCAAGTCACCAGAAATCACTGACATAAACCCTCCCTCCGACCCTCCTGAAGTGAAACCAATCATTTCCCTCATTTCTCTCACCGGCTTCTCTGCCCCCCAAACCCTCAAGTTAATCAATTACATCAAGCACCAAAAGGTCATCATTCTGGTTGATAGTGGCATCACCCACAATTTTATTCATTGCCGCATTGCCCAAGAAACCCATTGCTACATCCATGCTGTCAACAATTTCCAAATCATGATTGCCAATGGTGGTTCTATGAAATGTGGCAGGCGGTGTGAAAATCTGCATCTCCAAATCGGTGACTACCACCTAAAATCTCATATGTTTTCTATTGACATGGGAAGTTGCGACATTATGTTGGGTGCAGACTGGCTAAGGACTTGGGGTCCCATTCTCATGGATTTTCATAACTTAACCATGCAATTCGACCAAGGAGTCCACCAATATAAATTCCAAGGCATCACTTCTAGTTCACTTGAGGTCATCAGTTCTCATCGCATGGAAAACTGCTCAAAAAAGGTCATTCTGGTGTCATTGCCCAACTCCACGCCATACAAGCCACAGAAACACCCCCAGTGCCCCAAGACCTCCAAGCCCTCCTTTCTAAACATCAAATGATATTTTCCACTCCCCAAGGACTCCCTCCTTCCCACGGTGTTCATGATCATTCCATTCCCCTTGTCCCAAGAAGCCTTCCCCCCAATATCTGTCCATATCGCCACCCCTTTGCACAAAAAAATGAAATTGAAAAAATGGTCCAGGAACTCCTTACTGCAGGTGTCATCTATCCTAGTATGAGCCCTTACTCATCTCCGGTCATCATGGTACTGAAGAAAGAAGGTTCTTGGAGAATGTGTCCTGACTTCCGTGCTCTCAACAAACTGACCATCAAAGACAAATTTCCCATTCCTATCATTGATGACCTCCTGGATGAATTGAGTGGCACCCAATTCTTTACCAAACTTGATCTTCGCTCGGGCTATCACCAGATACGTATGAAAGAGGCCGACATTCCCAAGACCTCCTTTCACACTCATGAGGGCCACTATGATTTTTTGGTCATGCCCTTTGGCTTGTGTAACGCCCCCTCCACCTTCCAGCGCCTCATGAACCATGTCTTCCACCCTTTTCTTCGTCATTTTGTCTTATTTTTCTTTGATGATATCCTCATCTATAGAAAAACCTAGACAGACCATCTAACTCATGTGGATCAAGTTCTCTGACTACTCTCTTAGCACACAACTTTTCCTGAAACAGTCCAAATGTTATTTTGGTGCCTCAGACGTAGAATACTTGGGTCATCTCGTGGGAAATGATGGCGTCAGGGTGGACCCAAAAAATATTGAAGCTATGCAAGACTGGCCGCACCCAAAGACTCTCAAAATCTTGCATGGATTTTTGGGCCTAACAGGGTATTATCGCAAGTTCATTAATAACTACAGAAAGATTGCAGCACCTCTCACGACTCTCCTAAAAAATAACTCTTTCACTTGGACTCCAACAACTACTCAAGATTTTCAAACCTTGAAGATGACCATGTGCACCACTCCAGTTCTGGCCATTCCTGATTTCACAAAGATCTTTGTGTTGGAATGTGACACCTCAGGGAAAGGAATCGACACTTTCCTTATGCAAGAGGGTCGACCTTTGGCCTTCACCAGCAAGCAACTGTCTGAAAGGAATCTGGGCAAACCCATTTATGAAAAAGTAATGCTGGTGATTCTACATGCCATTGAGTTGTGGCATCCTTATCTCTTGGGGAAACGCTTCCAAATTAAGACCGACCATCAAAGCCTCAAGTACTTTCTAGAACAATGCATTTCCTCCCAGTAGCAACAAAAATGGGTGACTAAGCTCTTTGGATATGATTATGAGATCATTTACAAGAAGGGAAAATAAAATGTCATGGCGAATGCACTGTCCCAGAAATATGAAGACGAAGGATCCCTTTTTTCTCTTTCCTTCATTGTATCTGATTGGCTCCAAGTGGTGCACCAGGAATGGCTTCAAGATCCCAAAAGTTCGCATCTGATCCAACAACTGCAGAACAAGGCTCTGGCTTCCCCAGGGTACTCCTGCCTCTAAGATGAGCTTTGATAAAAATGCCACTTGTATTTAAGTAAACAATCCAAGCTCAAATCCACGGTACTTTCTGATCTTCATGCTACACCCACATCAGGGAACTTAGGGTTCACCAAAACATATGACTGAGTCAAATGTTCTTTTTTCTGGGATGGTATGAAACAAGACATCCATAAGTTTGTCGCTGAATGTGAGGTGTGTCAACGCAATAAGGGAGAAACAGTAAAATCTCCAAGCACCCTCCAACTGCTTCTGATTCCCCCTGCTATTTGGAAGGATATCTCTATAAAATTTATTACAGGCTTACCCAAATCAGGGAATAAATCAGTCATAATGGTGGTGGTGGATCGCCTTTCCAGGTATGATCATTTTTGCGCTCTTCACCACCCATTTACTACATCCACAGTGGCTCAAATTTTCATGGACCAGATCTTCAAGCTTCATGTCATGTCGCACTCTATTGTTTGTGATCGTAACCCAACTTTCACAAGCAATTTTTGGCAAGAACTGTTTAAGATACAAGGCACACAATTGCATCTCAGCTCAGCTTATCATCCCCAAACGAATGGTCAAATGAAATTTGTCAACAAGTGTTTGGAAACATATCTGAGGTGCTTTGCCTTTGAAAAACAACACCAGTGGGCTCAATGGTTACCCCTCGCTGAATGGTGGTACAACACTACATACCATACAACCACTCGCATGACTCCTTTTGAAGTGGTATATGGATAGAAGCCACCTTTAGTTCTCTCATACTTACTAGGTACCTCGAAGGTCCAGGTGGTTGACCAAACACTTACAGTCTGAGAGGATATCCTTCATATCCATAAAGACAACTTGGTCATGGAACATAATTGAATGAAGCAACAAGTAGATCAAGGTCGCTTCGAACGTCAATTTGCAGAAGGGGATCAGGTTTTTCTGAGACTGCAACCATATAAGCAAACTTCCCTCAAGGTCGAGCATTGTCAGAAGCTAGCACCCAAATTTTATGGCCCTTACACATTTCTCAAGCATGTGGGACAAGTCACATATCAGTTAGCTCTGCCCAGTCAGTCAAAGCTACATCCTATTTTTCATGTTTCATGCTTGAAGAAGGTGATTAGAACCAGGTGCCAAATTCAAACCAACCTTCTAGAGTTAGCTAAAGAAGGATCCATTTGGATACAACCAGAAGCAGTTTTGGACCAGTGTGAGCATCGCCTGCGTCAGAGAACCATCAAGGCAGTGATAGTACAGTGGAAAGATATTACTCCAGTAGATGCCACTTGGGAACCAACTACGATTCTGCATCAGTTTCTACATATCAAGCCTTGAGGACAAGGCTATTTTTAAGGGGGCGGACATGTTAAGGTTCTAACCCGCACATAGGTAGATCAATGTATTCAGATGTAATAAAGGTCAATATTAATAAGGCCTTTCAATAAAATAGAATAAGGTAGATGTAAGAAGACCTAATAGAAGCTTCCTCTTCTAGAAGGATCTTCCTCTATATGCTTCCCTTAATAGACATATTTAGTATAAATAAGGGTCGAGGGTATGAAAACCCTAGCTTGGAGATTATTGTAACAAAGCACTGCTTGACTGGAGGTTGCCCCCTCAAAGAGGTCTGTGAACATTGCTTTCTGAATCGAAGTACTATTTTAGTTGTTGTTCTCATATTATTTATGTGTTATTGTGGATGATTATGTTGGTTATATTACTTTTATTGTACCATTCCTATCATTTTATTTCTGTTCTGCGTATTTATTATATCTGGTATCTTACAACCAGAATCACCATCTTAGAAAAGCGATCAACAACCACAAAAACACAGTCATTTACCCGCTTGGTGGATGGGAGGCCTGGCATGTAGTCCATTGATATGGATTCCCATGGCCTGTCAGGAGTAGGAAGAGAGGTGCACAGGCCCTGTTTCTCAGTGGCCAGTTTGGAAATAGTGCAGGCAATGCAGGACCTGATATACTTGCTGAACTCCTGTCGAAGTTTCGGCCAGTACAAATTTTTTTGTACCATTTCCACTGTCTTTTTGACACTGAAGTGTCCTGCCACCCAACTGTAGTGGGCTTCTCAGATCAGCTTCGCTTGCTCTCTTGATGGAATATAGATATGGTCTAGACAACACAACAACCCATCCTAAAGAAGGAAATTATCAACAACTGCATTTGCACCCAACATTTGGTAGGTGGTAGCAAAGTTAGGGTCTGTCTCATAGAGTTGGGGCCATCCAGAGGTCTCATGGCCATAAGAGTCTAGCACCATGGTGAGTGCCACGACTGGTAGTCTGCTGAGGCAATAAATGACGTGATTGGTGCTTTATCTTTTATACTTGATGTTGAGGTGGAATTGTTGCAAGTATGTGGACCACTTTTGATGGCAAACATTCTGTAATTTTCCCTATGTCTGCATGAACTATAGTGGCTTATGATCAATGTGGATGAATGTCTCCTTCCTAAGAATGTAATGTCTCCACTGGCGGCAGGATTGCATAATGGAGTACCTTTCTTTGTCATAAGTAGGGTACTTATCGACAGTATTTGACAGTGTCTCACTATGATAGGCCACGGGGTGGTCGTGCTGAGTGAGAATGACACCCATAACATAGTTTGAAGCATCGGCCTCGATATCAAAGGAATGTTGCAGGTCTATTAGTGAAAGTATTGGGGCTGAGCAAAAGAATTGCTTCAAATCATCAAACGCTTGTTGTTGGGACCAACCCCATTCAAATTTTTCCTTACCACCACCCCTGTTTATTTGGCTGAGGGCCCATGCAATATGGGAGAATCCCAACACTAACCTGTGGTAGAAATAAATAAGGCCCAAGAAGCTCCAAAGATCAGTGAGTGTGGTTGGGGTTGTCCAGTCATGGATGACTTGGATCTTGGCTGGATCCACATGTACTCCATGTTGATCAATTATGTAGCCTAGGTAATGGACCCTATCCATGATGAAGGAGCATTTTTCCAAGTTGGCGTATAGCTTGTGCTGCCGCAGGGTGTGCAAAACTTGCTGAATATGATGCAAGTGTTCAGCCCAAGTCTTGCTATAAATTAGAATGTCATCCAGATACACCACTACAAAAGTATTGGTGAATGGTCGCAGGATATCGTCCATCATCCTCATGAAAGTGGCTGTAGAATTTTCCAAACCAAAGGGCATGACCAACCATCCAAAAAGGCCTTCCTTTGACTTGAAGGCGTTGTTCCATACATCAGTATGTTCTATCGGGGACTAGTGGTAGCCAGAGTTCAGATCAATCTTACTGAAGTATTTTCCCCCAATGAGTTGATCAAGGAGGTTGTCAATTCAAGGAATCAGGTACCAGTTTCTGACTGTGATTTTATTCAGAGCCCGATAATTAATCCAGAGTCGCCAGGTTCCATCTTTCTTCTGTACCAGAATGATTTGGATTGTGCAAGGTGATGAGTTGGGATGGATGTTCCCCTTATGGAGCAGTTATTGGATTTGTCTCTTGATCTCCTCATTCTCTAAAAAAGAGCAGAGATAGACTGGTCCATTGGGTAGTGGTGCGTCGGGGGTCAAATCGATGGGGTGCTTGACCTGACAGTGCAAAGGTACCCTTGTAGGTGAGGAGAAGATATTTGAGTATTCTTCCATGACCTTATCTAATTTCTTCTGATGTGTGGAGAGGTTGGACACAGAGACCCTAGATGTGGTTGTGATCTTTCTCTTATTATGAGAGAGAATCATGATGAATACAAAATTCCCTGTCTGAGAGATGACCTTCCTTCATTGTTTAGCAGAGATCAAGGAAATAGCACTGGGTGGGACTGCCTCAGGTATCCTATAGAATTTCATGTTCAAAGTAATAATAACACTACGAGGCATAGACTCATATACATCATGAAGTTTCCATAAATAAGGTTGGACCGAAAGAACATCACAAACTTTGAGAGGAGCAACATCACACAATACCTTGTCTTTGAAGGGCTTGATGTTGTACAATATTCGACACTGTTGGATGACGCAGAGATCGCTTCTTTGGTGGAGCCATACAATGGTGTAGGGTTGTGGGTGATGCATTGTTGGTAGGGCCAGCCGCTTGATGACCTCTGCTGAGATGAGGTTCTTCTAGCTACCACTATCAATGATGAAGTGCAACGGGGTGCCTTTTACCCACATCTGTGAATGGAAGACACACTCTCCTTCTTCTGGCTCGTCTAGTTCACCAGGCTGGAGCAACAGTGGAACTGGGTTTTGCGTCAATGATCCATATTCCCCTTTCTAGTTGTCTCAGATTCAGAATCTGCATCTGATTAAGAGGCTTTCACTTCGGCCACCAATAATTGCTTTGAGCGGCAGTCAACAGTGTTATGCCAAGGGCTCTTATGGAAGTCACACCACTTCCTAGTATCTTTCTTTATCTTTCCGGTGTCCTTGTTTTCTTGCGGATTGGATTGGTTGTCCTGATACTGTCCATCTTTTCTCCATCCTTTGTTCTATGGGTTGGGGCCTCCCTTTCCTGGATTTTTTTGTGAGGGGTTCCCAGGCCCAAATAGCCATGTCTTTTGTTTGAGCTTCTACTCGATTTTGATGGCATATCTGTAGGCCGTGGCCAAGGATGAGATGTCCATAAATTCCATTTCAATATGGATGTATCTATGTAGAGCACCATGATACTTGAGCACCATATGTCACTCCAAATATTTGATACCCAACTTGGTGCGTAAGGTATGGAAGATATTTGTGAAATATGGCATTGCTTGGTCTCTTTCTTTCCGTAGTGTGGTACATTTGGTATACATGTCATCATAACTTCTGACAGGGTAGTATTGTTCCTTAATAGCATCCCTGAAGGATTCCCAGGTGGCCATGACTGAAAATAATGAGGGCTCCTTTGTTTCCTTTTGCTCACAAAATGTTTCCCACCAATCTTTGACATGGGGAATGACTTTGAGGAGCGCAAAAGTAATCTTTTCTCTATTTGAAAAGTTATAGACAAAAAAATACCCTTCTAGTAGATTCAACCACTTGTCTACAACATCTGTGTCTATATGACCTTCAAATATAGGAATATCGATGTTTATTTGTACATTGAAGGGGGTGATGCCTCTATTCGAAGATGATGCGTCGCCTATTGGTAGCCGCCGAAGGATTTGTGTGAAACTATCCATCATATCGTTCCTCTGTTGTGTGAGGGATTCCTCAATAAATAGTTTGAAAGGATCTCATGTCCCATCATATTTCTTTTCTCTTGCCATGAGAATTCGCTTGGGCATGCGAGAGATTTTATCCTCAAGAGAAACAAGAACAAGACCCAACTCTTTGTACTCCGACTTCGTTGGGGACATGCATTAAGACGACAAGGAGTAGAATGCTCTGATACCATTGATATTGATTTTATGAGCATAACGAAATGAATACAAATTATTAACAGGTTCTTAAAACAAAACAATAGAGATACAGTAAAATTGGTTTTCTATTCAATAACGAAATAAGGTGAAAAGTGTAAAATGTAGCGGAAACAAGATTACTGGAATGGTGGAAGCTTATCTCTGAGAAGAGATGTGACGGTTGTACTCATTCAGAAGAAGATGATTACAATGAGGTTTTGAAGGACTTTTTACAATAAGTAGGAATGTCAAAAACCCTAGACATCCAAAATCCTAACCCTAGGAGATGAAGTGCCAAAAGTCATGTGGGCCCCATTTGGGTAAGTTAGTACATCAACTTCTCGGGGTCGTAACTTTTGCATACGATCTCCGTTTTAGGTGTATGATATCCCGTTGGAAAGGTATCATCAAGGAGATTCATTTTAGGTGAAATATTGAAGGAACTTCCATATTTCAAACCTATTTTCCCCAAAAAATATCGTTTATGACCTCAAAACAACTTTAGAATTGAAAATTGCTAAAAATAGTAAATTACCAAAATTGCCAGAAAACTATTTTGAGCCAGTTGGAAAAGGTGGGTGGACACCGATATCCATATGTACTAGGGAGTTTTTGAATCAACACATCCCACTTCTCTCGACAACTAAACTCCCAAAATTACCCTTTGTTATTCTGCTCGATCCAAAGGACGAGATCTTTTTCCCAGATATATGTTGTAGATCTTCTCGGGACTTTGGAGTTTCAGGTTTCAGGGGTTTGTGCCTCAGCGCACCCCTCTTTTCACGACAACCGAACTCTTGAAAGGATTCTGGGATATCCTCCCGAAACTTTCTCCATATCTAACGATTGTAAAGGTTTTTCCCTTCTTTCCAAATAGATCCTACGGCTCCGACACCCCAAATGTTGAGTTCCCTCTCTCTCAGTGGTAAAATACCACACCGGCTGCAATTTTGTTCTACCTCTACTTCTCCTAATATTCGTACATGACCAAGTAAAATGTTGGCATTCAAAACATTATAAGGTTCGAAATTAGTCCTTCATACACATTTTCCTCTCGAAACCTTGGGTCCAAAGACCACTTATCTGGGCCATCTAGGCTTAGCATTGAAACCTTGGGCTCTGATACCATATTGTAACATCCCCGACCATCAACCCACTTTCCAAGAAATGCTACTACATGGAAACATTCTCAAACTTATGTAATATGCATTTAAGTGAAATTAAATGACTTAACACAGAGTAAACATATAATTAATGCTAACATACAGAATTAATGGAATCAACAGTAATATCTTTGCAACGAAATACATGATAATATTGCAAGCATCACATACATCATTTTAATTGAAATTAAACACATGCATATACTTATCATTGAAATTGTAGTAAATCTACCGACCACGTGCAAACCTTCCATGAACCTCCTAGCCTTAGATCTCATTTCTCATCATGCTCAGTAGTGGGTCACCCCCAAGATGGAACTAAGCTCCACCCAAGGCAAGGGAAAGCTAGACTAGGCCGAGGTTACAGGAAAATTACAAAGATAAATCAGAAGGAATATTTCGAAGAGCCTTCTTACGCCCACTACTCACGAAATCTCATTCCCCACATGCCTGTTCCACCGAGGAGTATACACCCTCAAAATCATAGTTCATCAGCTCTTCACCTCCCTCTTTGGGCCTCAGTAACATGCCGGATTAGGAAGTCTTAGAGCTCCGTAGTTGGTGTTGGACTCTCTCTGGGAGAAAACCACTTCCCAACAGACTCTCTCTCACTTGGAGAGAGTTTCTAACAGGCTTTCCAACCTGCCTCTTCTACCACGGGCCTGACAACCAGGTTCTTTAACCAGTTTCCAACTCAATTTCTGCAAGATCGGGATGACCAAAACGACAACAGTTTGGGTTAACTCACGGGTGAAAGAAACATCAGAAAAATGGGGTGTGGAAACATGAAATGGAAACAGGCCACTAAACCAAAACACGGTTCAGGTAACACCCATTGTAGGATGCGTGACAAGAAATTCACGTAGGGGTCGAACACTTACTCAATAGTTCGGATAGAGGTGTATCAATTTCTCAAGAAAACATCACTATCTTCGGGTTTCAGAACTGCATGAGGCTTACATAACTCAGACGCAGAGATTAGACACCTAGCAACACAGTTCCGAAAGACGGGCCCAAGAATGGAAGACAAACCCCCATCATGTCTCAATTCTTGGGTTAAATTGCATGTGTCTAGGTCGACACATGTCACCCATGAGGCTGCATGCACTCCATCTGCATGCATTCCATTTTTGCACACGTTCCCCCTTCCAGGAACTTAGGATAAAAACGTACATTTCACATAGCATTTGGAATAATAATAAATTATTATTCCTAAGGACTTAAGCCCCTAAGATTAGCCCTTATGCTCAACACTTAGCCTCTCTTTCCAACCTTTCATCCCCTTTTCCTTTACCCATATTGTGGAATATTAGTCCCCCATCACTCTTTCTTCATGGTTGGTCTGCACACAACGATGCTTATATTTTTATTAATGTTCTGCATATTACATATACAAAAACAGGCTCTTGGCCTTTAACACTTAGGCTCTTCGACCTAATAACACATTAGCCCACCAACTTATCAATACTTGGCTCACTAACCTACAAAACATGATTTACAATTCATAAACATGATTACAACAAGGCTCTTCCTTGGGGATATTACAGAACCGATCTCCTCAATACTGGAGTATGAGGATCTTCTTCTTCTGATTCATGTTCTTCTGTAGAGTTTGATTCATCATGGTTTAAATCAAAATCTATCTTCTCTGGTTCTTCCTTACTTGGTAGGACTTCATGTTTAACAACATCCTTCATTTCTCTAAATACCACATCTCAACTATACACTACCTTCTTAGTTTCTAGGTTCCAAAGATTATAACCTTTGAGACCATCTTTATATCCAATAAAGATAGAATTTTCATCCTTCTTATCTAGCTTACTCATGTTTTCATTTGGAACATGAACATATGCATCACAACCAAATACCTTGAGATGTGTGAGCAAAGTTTCCTTACCATTCCATACCTCTTTTGGAGTCTTGTCATCCAACGCTGATGAGGGTGATCTGTTGACCAGGTAACATGCAATACCCACTACCTCTGCCCAAAATTCTTTCCCTAATCTGACACCACTGAGCATGCACCTTGTTTTTTCCATCAATATCCTATTCATCCTTTCTGCAATTCCATTCTGCTGAGGTGTATATGAAGTAGTCTTATGCCTTTCTATACCACACTTCTTACAGAATTGTTCAAATTCATTCTCGCAGAACTCTCTGCCATTATCTGTCCTCAACACCTTAATTCTTTTCTCTGTTTGATTCTCAACAAGAGCCTTAAACTCTTTAAACCTATCAAAGACTTCGGATTTATTCATGAGGAAATATATCCAAGTGTTCCTTGAGAAGTCATCAATAAATGAGATGTAGTACATAGATGTTCCCAATGATGGTACCGATACAGGTCCAAAAACATCATTGTGAACTAGTTGTAAAATTCCTTTTGCCCTCGTTGCACTAGAGGGGAATCTTACTCAATTCTTCTTCCCATATAGACAATGTTCACATAAATCAAAATCTAGAGAGAAGTTAGACATAGCTTCAACCATACCTTTACCGTGTAGTATTTGAGCACCCTTTTCTCCGATATGCCCTAGTCTTTGATGCCATAACATAACCTTTTCTCCAGAGACTGTAGGAGTTCTTTCTTCTTCAAATCCAATATCAGGAACAATGGAACTACTACACCCATCACTAATAGTTCTTCCTTGCATCTTATAAAGAGTTCCAAACCTAACTCCCTTCAATAACACCATTGCTCCTCGAATCATCGTACAATTTTCCTTTTCAAATATTGTTTTTACCCCTGCCTCATGATATTCATGTGTTCTTGAAGAGGCCAAGTACGCATCACCTCCTTCTTCCTTGCAGGTCTTTTCTTCTGTAGAAGGACATTCTTCAGATCCCTTCTTTTTCTCAACTTTGGATCTACACTGCTTCTTGTAGTGCCCTTCTTTTCCACATCTCCAACATACCCTTACAAACTTTCTGGGAGATTTGGATCTACCCTTAGGCTTATATCTCCCACTTGAGAACTTAGATCTATTTCTTTCCTGGGTACATCCTCTTACAAATAATGCATCTGTTCTTTGTCCTTCCATATTCTTCCATCTCATCTCCTTAGGTAACAAAGATGAGACCACTTCATCAAACTTCATGGAAGTTGTATTACTTCCTATGCCCACAACCAGACTATCCCATGACTCTGGTAAAGAACACAATAAACTAATACATTTATCCTCATTTGAAATTTTAATCTCAACATATACTAACTGACTTACCACATTATTGAAGGCATTCAAATGCTCTGCCATCGAGTCTCCATCTCTCATCCTCAGGTTATACAACTTCTTTATTAGGAATATTTTATTCACTAGGGACTTAGATTGATACAACTTCCCCAACTTATCCCATAAATCCTTGGATGTATCTTCCTCTGACACATTCTGTAATACTAAATCTGAGAGACATTGTCAGATTGTGCTCTTTGCCTTTTGATACAACTTTTTTCAGTCATCTGCTGAAGTTCCTATAGGTGTAGTACCTAGATCTACCATGATCCACTGATCTCTCTCCACCAACAAATATTCCATATTGATTTTCCACAACTCAAAACGTTTCCCATTAAACTTCTTGATCTCCATGTTCGAATTGCTTGCCATTTTTTTTCACCTGAGAAATCAATACCATAGATCTCCCACTATAACAAGGCTTATCACAGTCCCAAGCTAAACCCTTGACAACAAAGGCGTCCCCCTGAAGCCTACAAAGCTCTGATACCAAATGTAGATTTTAACATTGTACAATATTTACTACAAACATATTTTTAGTAAAATAACATAAAAGATACGATGGAAAATGCAAACATTACACAGAGGTTTTTCCCTTGGAAACCCAAACCGGGAAAACCAACATATTCTATATTCATTCATAGTGCTACATTTTTTAGAATACAATATATAGATAGGAGCCAGCGGCATCCAAAATCCTAACCCAATGACTTAGATTAGTCCACAACCCTAATTCCTTAACCAGAAATAGAAAAGCATCGACAAAAAAACCATGTGCCCAAAAACCACCTAAATATGTGACACGTTTCCTGAGGCAGGTGAGACATTTCTTGAGGAAGTTTTTTTTTTAGAGGGCTTCATCCCCCTGCACCACCCAAGGGGGTTCCTAGCGACTCCCCCTATAACCCCCCTGCACGCCCGGTGCAAAGAATATAACACATACCCAACAACGACATAGGTAACCTACAAACAAACTTTAGGTTGGATTCTATCCCTTCCAACCAGAGAGGGCTCTCTCAAACATGTAGAGACTGAAAATACTAAAAATGATTTGGCAATGGACACACATAGCTCAAATTTTACAATAGGACAAGTTTTTTTAGGTTTTTAAAAGGGTTGGTAGGAAAAAAAAGAAGGAAGAAAACATTGGGCAATGGGGTCAAATCCTGAAATATACTATGAATATTAATACAACAAATGTACTCCTGAGGGAACAGAGGAAAAATAAGCATATCCTTCAATAATAAATAGTATTTCAGATGATGGAAAGACATAAAAAAGAAAATCCCATTACAAATGAGAGCATCAAACAAAGATGAATTCTCAGTTGTAACTTTAGAATAAATAACATAAGACTGACTACAATGAACATAACACTTAACAGAGAGTGAATTATGGACCTGTAATCATTAAACACAACAACTACATTAGCCATATGAAAGGAGCATCTATCAAGGATGAATTACAATCATGTACTCTTAGTTATTCATAGAAGAAATAACAGAAGTGAAATGCATGTAAACTGGAGGAAAACACACTAAAGAATACACCGTGATGAATCTAGGATGTCAAAAGCATTGTACCACTGTATTAATTCATAAGGACATTCTGAGAAATTTACACACAGTCCCTTCGCCTTCCTGGATGAAAGTCCCCCCCCCCTTTCTCTATTATTTTATAATGAAATATATAGCAATAAAGGCCCCTTCCATCTCTCGAATTCAAACTCCAACCCCTTTCCCAAAATAGAAACAGTTACAAACAAAACATGACACGTTTTTAACTGATCTCCTACTTTTGAGGAGAAAAAATAGGCTTCAAAATGCCACCTGTAATTCTCAAACCGTAATAGCTGTGTAAAATCAGAGAATGTTTTTGTAGATAAGATCTTTTTTAAGAAAAACCTCTTTCATTTTCTTGAAATTCATCTCTAGTTGCCCGGAATACGTGTCACAAAAAAATGTTGGAACACGAAATCATAACTAAAATATATGGCTCCAATATTCCTTCGAATCTCCCAATCCATGACACATGTGTGAAAATTGAACAAGCTTAATGTTCTAGGGTCCATGCTTGACAATAACCTCTGAATTTTGAAAATTCATTCTGGTTCATCCGAAAATAGTCCTATAAGTCTCAACTACTATGGAAATTGATTGCCACATCATCTTTTAAATGTCACTTGTGCTTTTTTAAAATCTAATTTATTTATCCATATTTTCCTTAAATATTTGGGAATAATATATTTGAATAAAAATAATTCCCAAATATTTTTGATCCTGTAAAATTAAATTTCCATATTTTAATTCATGCCCGTGGTTTTGAAAAAACGTTTATTTCTTGCTTCAAGTGGTTTTGAAAACGATGTCTTGTTTTTCCCAATTTACCATTTCACTGTGAAACTATTTACTGGTATCCCTTGATCTTTCTCTTTTACTTCTGTAAAAACCTTGGATAAATAATTGTCCAAATATTAGATGTTTTCCATAGTATTTCGGAGCTTCGGAGGAGTGGTCTTCCTGCACACCACTCTTACCCCCGAAATGCATCATTTAAGGACACATACTCCAACTTAAAACCCAGTGGTTTGGATTTCATCCCACCTTAAAAAAATTAACCTTCGTTTACTTTCAACCCCCGAAATGTATATGCGCCCTCCATCCACCTTTTGACTTTTCAATATTAAAAATTGAGATTAGTTCCCATGATTTGAAGTGAGGTCATGAATTAAATATTAATATAAATATTTTAATATAAAAATATTTGTATAAATAATAATAAATGTTTTTCCATTTTCTAAGGACTTTGGGCATATGAGGCTCACCACATGACTTTGTGGATAGGATAAGGGTTCTTAAGCTTAATAAAAGGAATATTTTTAATTTTCAATGAGAATATGATAATAAGGGTAAAAATGAATGAAGTGATGGGACCGAGGAATTCAAAAACGCGTTAAGGCTAGATACAGTTTTAGGATATTCGCCAAATTTGACTAATGGAGGACATGGCTATTTTGGATGATTAGTTGATTGAAGGATTTAGGTGATGGGAACTTGATGGAGCTGGTGATTTTTTTTTTAAATTTGAGTGGAAAGATAACACAAGGACAAGATGCTTTGGAAAAATTAATGCAAATTAACATGTGATAACATTGGCTCCAATGGGGATGCTATCCTCCCAGTGAGGTAGAAAAAAACTCGTAGACTCGGTGACTGATCCATTGGGATACTCCCAAAACATGTGTGTACCCTGCTTTGACCTGTCACCAGTATCCGCTGAAAACCAAAGTGTGTACATTGCTCTCAACTAAAAACTGAATTCTAAATACACCACTACAATCTAAATGTATACACTACTGAAAACCCAATCTGAAAACTTCTTGACCAACAATATTATTTGCACACTCCTATATACTCTAAAAATGCTGAAATGAATACTCAATCAAGTGATGCTAAAATTCCAATGCAGCCAATCAAGCAATTGGCTTCTCAATTTTCTTCTGCTCACATTTTTCTTAAGTATACAGACAAATGTAAAATATGGCAGATGAAAACAAAAATTGAATCCAAAATCTGACCTTATGAATGAAACAAATTCCTCCTTCACTGATTATTGTAATAGGATGGACAAGGGATCTTTAAAACCATGAAAAAATCATTTCTTCTTGATGAACAAAAACAGGAAGACAAGCCTCATTCATAAGTGTTTGTTGTTCTTGCTCTATTTCTTTAGTTCTGAGAACATTTTCAAATGAAATGGCAGAAAGAGGTTTGTCTACTCTTCCATGCATATAAAAAAAAACATTCATACATTCTTTGACATATTCAAATATGATAGCCATATTATGTGAATCAAGGTTATCCTTTTGTTCATCAAACCATTCTGATTTGGTTTCATTAACCTTCTAGAAATTTGCTTGAGGTTTGTCATTTTGACTTTCAAATGAATGAATGGAAATAAGTTCCTGCTCATAATCTTCTTGCAAATGTGAAAATCTAAAAACATGAACTATTTCATAGTCTAGAGTTCCCATGGATGCATTTTCAAAACTATGATTTTCAAAGGAATCAATTAAAACAATTGTCTCTTCATTATCTTTCTGTATTTCTGATTGAAAAGTGGCATACACTATTTTGTTGTTTTCCTAAAACTCTATGTCATTTGTTGGTTCACTGCTTGAAGTATCCATAGATTCAGTTTTAGAATCCTCATCCATGTCTAGTCCACTTAGAATTTGAACAACCACATCATTCAAAGGGGAAGAAACATAACTTTGAAGCACTTTGTCTTACTGGAAATCTTGTTGAATATCTTCAGCCAAAGGAGGGGCTACTATTTATTGTTGGTATGAATATTCATAAAGGGCTTCTATGATTTCATCATTCATACACTCTTCATTAAAAAAACATTTTTCAAGGTACTTAATCAAATGTTCACAAAATTCAAAACAATCTTCAAACACCAAGAATGAAGGATTAGATTCTCCATAATGATTAAAGAATGTTATGTGGAAATCCTTAAGAGAGTATAAGTTGCCTGGTTTTAAAACTTCATACCATAATCTTGCTTTCCCCTCTAGAGTATCCATACAAATTTTCATCAAACAATCCTCGTGACATTCAACCCCCATCTTACATATGTGCATGTGAATCTAATCAAGTGCAAGGAAACATCATTGCCTTTCCCATCTTTGAATTTAGGAAAATATTTTTTCCAATATATTTGAGGAATACGATTTGGAAAGACAAGAATATGAGAGTGATTCATTGGAGCATACCTTGTAGATCTGTGATCCATATTGAAGCAATGGAGTCATCAATAAAATCCTTAGGCTATTGAGTCTTTGGACAATGGAGTCGCCATCAAAATTTTGAATTCTAGATTCTTGAAAATGGAGTTGCCAGGTGAATGATGTACAACCTTTTTGTGTATGAATACTTATCACCACCAGTACTTAGATCTTTACTTTGTCATTTATCCCAGGGAAGATTTCACTTTATATCTCGGACAACAACGCCAAAGTGTTAGCATTCTGTAAATTTATTCAGTTGATAAAACAAACGACAAAGGTAACCTATAAACCAACTTTAGGTTGGATTCTGACCCTTCCAACTAGAGAGGGCTCTCTCAAACATGTAGGGACTGAAAATACTCAAAAATATTTGGCAATGGACGCACAGAGGTCAGATTCTGCAATAGGACATGTTTGTTTAGGATTTTAAAAGGGTTGGTAGGAAAAAAAAAAAGGAAGAAAACATTGGGAAATGGGGTCAAATCCTGAAATATACTATGAATATTAATACAACAAATTTACTCTTGAGGGAACGGAGGAAAATCAAGCATATCCTTCAACAATAAATACTATTTTATATGATGGCAAGATAAAAAAGAGAAAATCCCATTACAAATGAGAGAATCAAACAAAGATGAATTATCAGTTGTAACTTTAGAATAAATAACATAAGGTTGAATACAATGAACAAAACACTTAACATAGAGTGAATTTTGGAGCTGTAATCATTAAACACAACAACTGCATTAACCATATGAAAGGAGCATCTATCAAGGATGAATTCCAATCATGTACTCTTATCTATGCTTAGAATAAATAATATAAGTGAAATGAATGTGAATTGGAGGAAAACACACTAAAGAATACACCATGATGAATCTCGGCTCTCAAAAGCACTCTACTACTATATTAATTCATAAGGACATTCTCAAAAATTTACACACAGTCCCTTTGCCTTCCTGGTTGAAATATCCCCCCCCCCCTCCCTTTCTCTAATCTTTTACAATGAAATATATAGCACTAAAGGCCCCTTCCAACTCACAAATTTTAATCCCAACCCCTTTCCCAAAATAGAAACAGTTACAAACAAAACATGACACATTTTTAACTGATCTCCTGCTTTTGAGGAGAAACAATAAGCTTCAAAACTCCACCTGTAATTATCAAACCGTAATAGATTTGTAAAATATGAGAACGGTTTTCGTAGGTAGGATTTCTCTGAAGAAAAACCTCTCTCAGTTTCTTGAAATTCATCTCCAGTTGGTCGGAATACGTGTCACAAAAACATGTCTCGAACATGAAATCATAACTGAAAAATATGGCTCCAAGATTCCTTTGAATCTCCCAATCCATGATACCTGTGTGAAAAATGAACAAGTTTAATGTTCTAGGTTCCGTGCTTGACAATAACCTCCTTTGAATTTTGAAATTCATTCTGGTTCACCCGGAAATATTCCTGTATGTCTCAGTTGCTGCAGAAACTGACTGCCACATCCTCTTTGAAATGTCACTTGTGCTCTTTTCAAATCTAAATTTATTTATCCATATTCTCCTTAAATATTTGGGAATAATATATTTGAATAAAATTAATTCCCAAATAGTTTTTATCCTATAAAATTAAATTTCCATATTTAAATTCATTCCCATGGTTTTGAAAAACCATTTATTGCTTGCTTCCCGTGGTTTTGAAAACCATGTCTTGTTTTTCCCAATTTACAATTTCACTGTGAAATCTATTTATTGGTTTGTTTCCCATGGTTTTGAAAACCATGTTTTGGAAACGATCTTGGTAAACTATGAAAATATCCCTTGATCTTCCCCTTTTACTTCTGTAAAAACCTTGGAGAAATAATTGTCTAAATCTTCCATTCACGTACATTTTCGTCTTTATGATTATTTCCCATAGCAATAAACATTAATTTCTTTTCTATGTAAAATTCAATTTTTACCTCTGTAAAACATTTTCACCCTGAAGAAGAAATTTTTTATGGCATTGGAAACTCCATGTTTTGTTTTCAAATGAATTCCTAGAAAACTATCCTCATATATGAAACCAAATTATATATTAAATGTTTTCCATGGTATTTCGGATCTTGGGAGGAGTGGTCTTACTCCACATCACTCTTAACCCCGAAATGCATCATTTAAGGACATGTAATCCAACTTAAAACCTAGTGGTTTGAATTTTGGCCCACCTTAAACAATTAACCTTCGTTCAACCCCCAAAATGTATATGTGCCCTCCATCCACCTTTTGACTTTTCAATATTGAAAATTGAGATTCGTGCCCATGATTTGATGTGAGGTCATGAATTAAATATTGGATTAAATATTAATATAAATATTTTAATAAAAAATATTTATATTGATAATAATAAACCTTTTTACATTTTATAAGGACTTTGGGAATATGAGGCTCATCACATGACTTTATGGATAGGATAAGGGTTCTTAAGCTTAATAAAAAGAATATTTTTATTTTTCAACATGAATATGATAATAAGGGTAAAAATGAATGAAGTGATGGGACCAAGGAATTTAGATATGCATTAATGCTAGATATAGGTTTGGGATATTTGCCAAATTTGACTTATGGAGGACATGACTATTTTGGATGATTAGTCAAGTGAATGATTTAGGTGATGGGAACTTGAAGGAGCTGGTGAAAAAGTTCAAAAATCTGAGTGGAAAGATAGCAGAAGGACAAGATGCTTTGGAAAAGTTAATGCAAATTAGCATGTGATAACAGGTGACAATGTTGGTCATGGTTTACCATGTTCGATTATGGTGAACCATGAGGGACCAAGGTTGACTTTGGTTGACTATGGTAGACTTTGGTTAACTATATTTTATTATGGTTGACTCAGGTGGATTATGTTTCACTATGGTTGAATTTAGTTTATTATGGTTAACTTTAGTTGATTCAGGAGGATCTAAGGAATGTTTACATAGGTCCAAGAGGATTGAGAATGCTCAAAGAGGTCCCAATAGATCCATAAAAGCTCAATTTTTTATCATCTCAAATGACCGAGAAAATGAAATCATTGCATAGAGATCAACAATAGCTTTCCAATGGCACAAAAATCAACTCAAACAAAGCTCACATGCCAAAGTTATGAGTGGTCAAAGTTTAATTCAAATGACAAAAGTCAAAGGGAATAAGTCAAGGGTAACATGTGGAACATGATAGTACAAGCCGTAGAATGGTGACATGACAAGCAGGTGTTGTGGTATGATTAGTTGGCATCTTATTAGGAAATTCCATACATCTAGGTGGATGAATCACATGTTTACACATGGAAAGATATAACCAATGAGAGTTCGCCATGTGGAAACCTCCCATTGGCCAATATTGGTTAGTGTTTATCAAAATTTAATGATTTTATAGGGGTCAAACCCACAACCTCCATAATCCTTAACAAAGCCTCCCCTACCATTGCGCCATCACATGAATCTTAACCTATTTATTTTTAAATTATATTTGAATTTGTATAAAGTTTCATTCTGGCAGGAAAAGAGGTCGAGGGTTGGCCCCGAATCCCTTCATCTATATACTATACATGCTACCAATACCATAGCCTGCGTGGGGCTAGTGAACTTCAACACCGTAACCAAATAATATATGGTTGTAACCATATATTAAAAACAACCAACAAATATGCCTACTAAGAGAGGATTGTAGGGAATGGAACCCTCGACCTCCTCTATAATTAACCAACGGTTTAACCATTAGGACAACCAACCCTCTTGTTACGGGATGCCTCCAAACTTAGAGATAAGTTTCATTAAGTTGCAGACAAGGAGTTAGGGTCGTGGTCTATTTATGGATGTGGATCCCAACGCAGACAAACATCCCAATGTGAACGGATCCCAATATGCACACATCCCGAGGCATAATTTTTTATGAAGGGCATAGATATCAAGGTAGTATGAATTGTCTCAATTTAGGTGCAGAGAAGAGGCCAAGTATGGTTGTATCGTAAAGCATGTCATGAGGTATATTAATAACACCTAGGAGAGTTTATACTCATTTTTCACGATTTTTTGCAAGGATCATGAAATTGAGGTCTATTTTATGATATAAGGTCATTTATAAAAGTCTTAGTCCAAATTGTCATTAATGAGATTTTAGCACATTGTTTTGCATGCTAGAGAGGGTGAAATTGAACCAATTTGGAATTTAGTTGACTTTATAGTGAAATTTCTCATAATTTCGCAAGGATTTCAATGGTGAACTTATTTTCTTGTTTTGATTAGTGGAATTAAAGAGAGTCCATTAAATTTCCTTTTTGCAATTTCATATTATAATGTAATTTGGTATTTTAAGATGATGGAGAACAATCATGCTATCCAAAGGGACTTTGAGGATGAATTGATGTATGTCATTTACATATGTAGTTTGAATTCTTTTATTTTCTATTGTGTCATCTCATCATTCCGCAAATTAAATCGTCTTATGGGTTTTTGGATAAAGAGCACATCATCATTTTTCTGTGAATCACCTCAATACGATCAAGAAATTATTCTGAATCAAGTTAGATGCTTCATGTATATATTGTAAATAAATAAGTGGTGTCTAAGGATTTTCAGATCAAGTGGTATCAAAGCTATTTTTGACGTGCATTTGCAAGTTGTTGATGTGACATGAGATCCAAGAGTTCAGTTGGTGAAGATTTTGAAGGATCTTATCAAGAGGACAAGATGAGTAAAGTTCTCATGAAGATGAGGTTACATAAGTATATTAATCGGAAAATCCATAAGGAAAATTATGAGTTAAGAATGCAGTTGCAAGTTCTTGAGGAAGAGAAGCAGAGGATGCAAGGTCGACTGATATTTCATGAGGAATTCCATAAGAGTATTTTTAATGAGTTAGAAAGAAAGTTACATATCAAGAATCAAGTATTGGCACCATCAATGTTAACCCATGAATATTTGTATTATGAGAATGTAAAGTCTCCAATGAAAAAGGGACTACCTCTTTCAAAAGGCATGATTGAGAAATATTCTTCTTTGTATTCTTATTTTTTTCTTCAATATGGATAATTCTCAAGGGAGTTGAAGAAAATAAAAATTCAGATGAAAAGGTCCTTCATAAGAAGTTAGTCTTGCATTCTAGTATAAATAAAGGTAACATGTGTAAGACATATCCATAGGAAGATGTGCATGAAAAAGAGAGAATGAATAATTTTCCCACTAGTGAATGGTCTAGATACCCATGTTCTTCCTATATAATTAATAACCATAATGTGGAGAAATGTCGAAGAAGAAAATATGTGCAAGATAATCCCTCCAAGAAGAGGATAAACGTAAAGATCATTTCTCAAAGAAAATAAAAGGGGGAATGATAAGAAGCAATCGTGGTTCTAAGATGGGAACACAAAACTCTTCTCTTATTGTGGTAAGAGTGGACATCATATCGAGAAGTGTTGGAAACATCACCTACACTTATGTCCAAAGAAGAACAAGAAATATGTAAAGGCACTTGTAAGAAGACAAGCAACAACTCTAAATGAAGTCAATGGTCTTACTAAAAGGTTTGAGAAAAAATACTTCCTAATGGTTTCTCTTGGAAAAGTGATATATGAATACATCAAGGAATGGTTTGTGGACAATGATTCATCTTTCCACATGACCGAGATGAGATCAATATTCTTGACTTTATCATAATCTGACATAGATTGCTATGTAGGATCTGGAACCAACACCAGACAATAAATAAGAGGGTATAGATATGTAATATTCTATCTCGAGTCACGAGGATTTCTGGGAATAGAACATATGTTATATGTTCCATATTTAAAGGTAAACCTACTCTCAATTGTGACATTCGAAGATGAATATTACACAGTCGCATTTCATAATGGCCAGGTACTTTTGTATTCAATGGAAGTTTCTCTAGACACAACAATAGTGTCTAGTATTTGCAAGGAGACATTATATAGGTTACTCGGAAGGCCTATAGTTTGGTCTAATGGTTACTTAGATTCAACATCATATTCTGCTTCAGATTCAATGCCATATTTAGCATCAACGTTAGAGGCATTCTGAGAGGTTGGAAGCTGCGATACCCCTCCCAATACAATGGGAAGAATGAGTCTGAATGCATCCATAAGTAAACCATCTAAAAAATTCATTTTAAATATCTATATTTGTAAATATAATATGCATATGTGTATATTTCCTAAAGTCTATTAGAAGGCTTGTAAGCCACTCATTTTAAATTATGAAAGTGAGAGGAACTCTGTAAAATTTCTATATTGTCACCTTATATGTTGATAAGAGTGAGAGGGATTTTGTAAGAGAGTTTCTATATCTCCACCTTATATGTTGTTTTAGAGTGAGAGGAGTCTCATTAAAATATATTTCTAGATAATCACCTTACATATTATTGAATTGAGAGGAATCTCATTACAAAGATTTCTATATAGCCACTTTATTTTAGAGTGAGAGGAATCTCGTTATAAATATTTCTAAGCCTTTATGCAATAGTATAGACAATTATATTGTCTCTTCATCAACTAAAGGGATACATATGGATCAAATTGTCTAATTAAACATTCTTGATTATGAAGAATTGAAAGTGAAGGAACAAAAGGATGCAGACAGTTGGAACATGTAGTTTGGAAGAAGAAAGAGCATCAAGGTAATGCAAAACTTTCTAGAGCTGGTAAATCAGAAATAATCCTCTTTAGAAATTAGAGGCATCAAGATGCATGCTATAAGAATATTTAAATTACTATGTCATGTTCGTGTGGATGTATACCTTGAACAAAAGAAAAAAATTCAAGTACAAATGATAATAGTACAGAGCAATTTGTTCTTCAAGGAAGGAGAGTAATGGACAAGGAATTCATTCATATTCAACAAATACATTAGAAGTATAGGAACTGATGCAGGAACATCGCTAGAAAAGAAAGCGCGAGTGGAGAACAGTTGGAATTTCACCAAAACACATTTAAATTTCAAAAGAGAAAACATTAATGTAATATCTGAAAAATATACATATGGTTTTATGTTTTGGGGATTGTAACGCAAATCTTGAGCGTATCTCTCCTCTGTCGGTTGGAGGAATTTATTGTAATAAATGTAAAGTAGTTGTAGTTTTAATTTGATAATATAGCTTAGAGTTGTAGGAGGGAAAAATATAGAAAGATCCCTCGTATATGTATTGTATCATAATTTCTCATTGTAAGAGTAGAGAGAGAGAGAGAGAGCATAGAAGAGTAGATAAGAGAGGAGATTGTAGAAGTTGTATGAACAAATAGTTGTTGTTGTTGAACCCATGTACAGTAGCACTTGGATTAATATAAGAATGCTTTGATCCAATTGCATAAGTGTTTACATGGTTACTGTTTGCATCTATTGAATGGTATGTTTACAGTTTGTTTATATTCTCTGTTATGCATTTGTTTCAATGATTTATGTATACGATTTCATGTTGATGTATCAAGTCTGTGAGAAGGGGGAGTATAAGTTTCAATTTCTACTTGTCCTGAGAACTCTTGCAAGGAATGTAGTGATGGTCCGCAAAGAGTGTGTTGACAAGACTTTGAGTTTTACCTCAGAAAATCTCAGGAGAGATAGAGTTGTTCTTATACCCACAAGGGGAAAGTGTATTCTAGAACCATTCAAGGTGTTTGTAGGCCAAGTTGAAGTCTTAGACTTTTCCAACCTAGGTGAGTAGTTGAACAATTTTGTTGCAAGGAGATTGAAGTTATTCAATAACTGGAGGTTGGTGTGAATGCTGCAAGGAGTGCATGAAAGAATTCCTTAGGATCGTTGATTTTGCAACAAGAACCAAGCTCCAGAGGAATAGAGAATTCAAAGAGTTCGAAGAAGGATAAGGATCACAGTCACCTAGTAGAAGTCAAGCTCAGGAAGGAGGAGACACCGAGATATTCGACGAGGAATTAGTAAAAATCTAAATGGACAATGGAATTTCTCGAAGGGAGAAATACCGAAATTCCGTGAGCCGTTGGATCTAGCAAATTAGCGGAGAGGTTAAAGGCCAGATCCCTTCAACATCAGAAAGCTCAGGAAGGATAGTGGCCATAGATCTAAGGGAACGAGGGTCGTTGATTTGGTGCCTTCAATTTTTGGCATTTCGGGAGTCGAAAGTGTGGGAAAGGTTATAACTTGGAAATCCCAAGTCACAGAATCTCGATTCATGAAGGAAGAATGTGGAATGTCAGATCACAGGAGATCCGAGGACTGTGGATCCATGAAGTCATTGTGACTTCTCATTTTGGGGAAGGAGAGGTAACTGTTTCACAAACCCCCGATACGTGTATGAAAGTGAAGCCCCAGGACGTAACTGGAGGTCATATGATGGACACACAAGGGAGGAGTTGGAGGACCGTTAGCATTGCAACAAGAGTCTCTATATCACAAAATGTGACACGCCTTTTAGGCTAAGGTTGTGGTCATGCTGGTGGTCACGTGGAGTGGAGCCTTGCATCTAGCACTTGTTCAGGCAGGTGTAACTTCTAAAAAGGCCCTGTGGTTATATGTGTTGAAGGTCCCAACATGGAACCAAAGGAGCCATTTTGGCTCCAAGGAGTTGAAGATACGTAGACTGGGAGGTTAGTGGACTATACTGAGGTAGGGTTCTGCATCAGGTGGTATCAGAGATAACAAATTTTTTTTTCTGTAGAGGGAAGACATGAAACAATTGTGATTTAAATTTTGCATGGACAGATTGAAATAATGTCGCCAAGAAGGCGTCAAGAAATAATTTAACCTGATCCAGTCATGGAAAGGGAGAGGAGGGAACTTCGTGCTTGATTGGATGCAATGGAGGCAGTGCAGAGACGAGCTTTTGATACTAGATATGTCAGTGAGGCCAACAATGATAATGAAGCTAGAGTCGAAGAAGAAGTTGTAGCCAAAGATGCTATAGAGGAATGTCTATTCAAAGTTGTTGCAAGGATAGGTGCTAGAGAAAAAATGGACATCCCGATGTATGAAGGCAACTTAGACGTTGAGAAGCTGCTAGATTGATTTAGAGCTCTAGATAAATATTTCAACTATGAGTACATCGAAGAAGATAAGAAAGTAAAACATGCTATCATTAGGCTGAAAGGGCATGCAACACTATCATGGGATGAATTGCAGGCTGATAGGAATTGCAAGGGAAAACAAGGAATCAAAATATGGGATAGGATGGTAGAAAAGATGAAGGAAAAATTTATACCCAGTGTTATCACTGAAATTTCGTCCGCACATGGCGACAAGAACTCCGCATCATCAAAACAGCAATGAAGTCATTCATGGAACTGAATTAATTTCACAGCATTCCAGAAGGGTCAAAAACTATACAAAGTAACCAAAAATTGAAGGGCGCTTTACAATAGTTTGGTGCGCGCGCACATGCGCAGGACAAGAATGTATGATGCGCGCATGCGCGCACGATGTGCGACTGTCAACGCAAAAACCCACGCACCTGCTAATATGGTGCATTTATTGAATTGGCCGGCCTCCCAACCACTTTCGGACCAGCTCCCAATCTGATTTGACTCCCAAATCCGAGCTGAATCTGCAGGGTAGGCGGGTTAATGACCTAATGAAGCCCTAAAGAGCCCCTTTTCACACTTTGAAGAGGTTACATAATCACCTGGTGATCTGCTATAAAAATCCATGAAGGAACATTGTTTTTGCAAGGAATTCTAGGTATTGTTATGCTGCTAAGATTGTCAAGGGCTCATTCTTTGACGGTAACACATTGGCAACATCTCATAGAGCCATTCGCCTATCCATTGAGTGGATGTGCTAGGAGTTCTTTCACCATCAGTCTCATTTCTTCGCATTGTAAGGAAAGAAAGTTTGTGAGGGCCTCAAGAGCCTTCCTTTGGGGGAAGAAGGAACCACGATTCCCTTCCTTCATCGTGCTCTGGTTTCATCAATTGATCAGGTCAAAACCATTGGTGATATCGGTGTATTTCTTGTGTTTATTGTTTCTCTATCCATATGTTCACAGTTTTAGTTTGTTTTTGTTTAAATATTGCTTGTAGTTTTCTTTGTTTCCTCTAACCCTTTCCTCCACAACTGTCATGCT
>ML780550.1:22203-34619 GCA_009831015.1 Picea engelmannii | reverse complement strand
ATTGATGGATTTCGGCTATACGTATGCTCCTAACCTCATCCATCAGGGGGCATCTGTTATCACTGAAATTTCGTCCGCACATGGTGACAAGAACTCCGCATCATCAAAACAACAATGAAGTCATTCATGGCACTGAATTAATTTCACAACATTCTAGAAGGGTCAAAAGCTATACAAAGTAACCAAAAATTGAAGGGCTCTTTACAATAGTTTGGTGCGTGCGCACATGCACAGGACAAGAACGTATGATGCACGCATGCGCGCATGATGTGTGGCTGTCAACGCAAAAACCCGCACACCTGCTAATACGGTGCATTTATTGAATTGGTCGGCCTCCCAACCACTTTCAGACCAGCTCCCAATCTGATTTGACTCCCAAATCCGAGTTGAATCCACAGGGTAGGCGGGTTAATGACCTAATGAAGCCCTAAAGAGCCCCTTTTCACACTTTGAAGAGGTTACATAATCGCCCGGTGATCTGCTATAAAAATCCATGAAGGAACATTATTTTCGCAAGGAATTCCAGGTATTGTTATGCTGCTAAGATTGTCAAGGGCTCATTCTTTGACGGTAACACATTGGCAACATCTCATAGAGCCATTCGCCTATCCATTGAGCGGATGTTCTAGGAGTTCTTTCACCATCAGTCTCATTTCTTCGCATTGTAAGGAAAGCAAGATTGTGAGGGCCTCAAGAGCCTTCCTTTGGGGGAAGAAGGAACCACAGTTCCCTTCCTTCATCGTGCTCTAGTTTCATCAATTGATCATCTCAAAACCATTGGTGATATCGGTGTATTTCTTGTGTTTATTGTTTCTCTATCCATATGTTCACAGTTTTAGTTTGTTTTTGTTTAAATATTGCTTGTAGTTTGCTTTGTTTCCTCTAACCCTTTCCTCCACAACTGTCATGCTCTGCAAGACCCAACAGGGCATGTAAGCACCTTCGATTTGCTCACCTGGTGACGAATTGGGTGCGAACACCCAGGGATAACCAAATCACTCGGTTTCGAAGAATGCAAAATTTGAGATAGAAAGGGATGACAGTGTAGGAATACATTGAGGAATTTTACAGACTTAGCAGGTCATCGTGAGAGTGATGATGAAAAAGTCGCTAGATACATGAATGGCCTGAGATATGAGATTCAGGATGAGATGAGCATTGTGGACAATTAGGAATGTAGAATATGCTTATCAGATCGCTTCAAAGGAAGAAGTGAAATTGGCGTGAAAGCAAGGTCAAAGGGGCAGAGGTAGAAGTCAAAGAAGAGGCAAAGCAATTACCCAGGACAGAGTACAGAAGCCCAGAGACGAAGAAAAGAATCCTCATAACTACCCAAAAAGGGGAGGAAGCTCACAAGGGAGACAATATGCTGATAAGAATACTTTTCCCCGAGCAAGAGGAAAAGGAAGAAGCAGAGGAGATGAAGTAAAGTGTTTTGTCTGTGGAAATTTCAGACACAAATCTTGGGAATGTCCTGATAGAAAAAGATATGGAAGAGGAGAAGCTCACATTTCATAAGAACAAAAGTGAAATGTTGAGGTAGAATATGCAGAAGGAGAAATATCCTTAATAATGAGGAAAGTTCTCTTGAATCCAGGGAAAGAGATGGAAAATCCAGTCTAGAGGAACAATTTATTTAGAACTGCTTGCAAGACCAAGGATAGGGTATGAAAGGTAATTGTTGATAGAGGAAGCATGGATAATATAGTATCCAAATAGATGGTGGAGAAGCTGGAATTGGAGACCATTGGACATCCAAGCCCATATAAAGTTTCGTGGTTGCAAAAGGGACATCAGGTAACAGTCACTAAACAATGTTTAGTTGAGTTTAAGATAGGGGGATATAGAGATGAGATTTTATGTGATGTTATTCCCATGGATGTCTATCATCTTTTGCTGGGGATACCATGGAAATATGACATAAATGTTATTCATGATGGAAGAAAGAATAAATACACCTTGGAGAAGAATGGTAGGACACATATGTTGCTGCCAATTGAAGACAAGAAGGTGAAAGAAGAAACAAGCAATACTATACTTCTCACGAGTGGGAAGGAAATTCTGGATGAAGTCAAGAAGGATGAAGAAATGCAGTTTGTTGTGGTTAGGAAATCTAGAGTCATCTTGACCAGTACCTCAATAGATGATCTACCTGAGGAAATTCAGGAACTGCTAGAGAATTTTGTTGATATAGTGGTGGACGATTTACCTTGTTCATTATCTCCCATCAGAAGTATAAGCCATCACATTGACCTCATACCAGGAGTGAGTTTACCAAAAAAATAAGCGTACAAAATGACATCGCATGAGAATGAAAAAGTCAAGAATCAAGTCCAAGATTCGATGGACAAAGGGTTGATTAGAGAAATATTAAGTCCATGTGCCATGGCAACAATGTTAATTCCAAAGAAAGATGGTGGATGGAGGATGTGTACAGACTCGAGGGCTATAAACAAAATTACCATCAGGTATATATTTCCTTTACCCAGGATGGATGACTTGATGGATTGCTTGAGTGGAGCAAATTTTTTTTCAAAAATTCCTTTGAAAAGCGGATATCATCAGATTAGAATGAGGGAAGGTGACGAATGGAAAACAACATTCAAGATGAATGAAGGACTATATGAATGGCTTGTCACACTGTTTGGTTTGACGAATGCCCCAAGTAATTTTATGAGATTGATGAACGAAGTCTTGAAAGATTTCATTGGGAAGTTTGCAATTGTGTATATTGATGATATAATGATCTTCAATAAGAATGAGGAAGAAAATTTGAGACATTTATCACTAGTAATGAGGAGGTTGCAACAAGAGAAGTTGTTGATAAATCTAAAGAAGTCGTATTTCATGAAGAAGGAACTCATTTATTTGGGTTTTGTGATCTCTTCAAATGAGTTGAAGATGGATCTTGAAAATTTAAGAGCAACCAAAGAATGGTCGTAGCCCAGGAATATATTTGACATCAGAAGCTTCCATGGACTAGCCATTTTTTACAAGAAATTCATTAGAAGTTTTAGTGGAATTTCTACACCAATGATGAAAATAGTTAAGAAAAGACATAAATATTTTCATTGGATAGAGGAAGTGGAGAAATGTTTCAAGTTGTTGAAAGAGAAGATAACCAAACATACAGTTTTGGTTCTGCCATATTTCAGTAAAACATTTGAAGTCCGATGTGACGCAAGTGGATTCACAATTGGAGTAGTCTTAAGTCAAGACAATAGACCAGTCACATAGTTCAGTGAGAAGCTGAATGAAGCCAAGTTGAAATATTCCACGTATGATAAGGATTTTTATGTATTCATACAAGCACTGAAGAAATGGAGGCACTACCTAGTTCCAAAAGAGTTAGTTTTGTATAGCGACAATCATGCTTTACAATTTATAACCAGACAGGAGAAATTGAACCAAAAACATGCAAGATGGGTTGAATTCATGAAAAACTTTACTTTTGTTATAAATCATATTTATGGGAATGCTAACAAGGTTTCTAATGCATTGAGAAGGAAATGTTTGATTTTGCAGGAGTTTCATGTGAAGACCTTAGGTTTTGATAGCCTTAAGGAAATGTACAGAGGTGATTCAATTTTAAAGGATGCTTAGGAAGCATGCGAGAATCATGTTCTGAGAGACATAAGACAATGGATTGAATATTTAATTCAGGATGGATTACTATTCAAAGGAAATTAGTTGTGTATCCCGAAGAGTTCCATGAGAGAAAACATTTTGAAGGAAAAGCATAGTGGAGGATTGGCTAGACATTTCGGCCATGATAAAACATTTGTGCAACTCAACAGTTTATATTATTGGCCAGGAATGAGGATATATGTCAAGAAGTTTGTCAACAAATGTAGAATTTGTCAGCATGCAAAGGGGAAAAGACAGAATACAAGATTATATCAACCATTTCCAATACCAGAGAGGTTGTGGGATGCGGTAAGAATGGATTTTGTGTTAGGACTACCAAGGAAACAAAGGGGTTGTGATTCGATATTTGTGGTAGTCGATAGATTCTAAAAAATGGCACATTTTATTCCATGTCAGAAAACCAGTGATGCAACACACATTGAAAATCTATTTTTAAAAGAAGTTGTTCGACTTCATGGTTTACCCAAGAGTATTGTTTCAGATAGAGATACCAAATTTGTTGGTCATTTCTGGAGGACACTATGGAAAAAGATGGGGACTAATCTATCTTTTAGCTTAGCATATCACCCTCAGACGGATGGACAAACTGAGGTAGTAAATCAAAGTCTAGGAGACTTACTGAGGAGTTTAGTAGCTGAACATCATAATGAGTGGGATCAGATTTTGCCACAAGTGGAATTTTCATATAATGACTCACCTAATAGGAGCACAGGACAGAGCCCATTCTAGATAATGTATAGAATGAAACCAAGAGGAGTAACTGAGTTGAGAGACTTAGAGCAAAGTGATTTTAGAAGTGCTGGAGCGAAATATTTTGCAGCAGAGATGCAGGAACTCCATAGTAATATTAAAGAGTGGTTGCAAAATTCTAACCAGGAATACAAGCGTAGAGAAGATCAACATAGAAGAGAGCTTCAATTTGAAGTGGGAGATTTAGTTTTATCACACCTCAAGAAAGAAAGGTTCCCAAGGGGAACATATAATAAACTGAAGATGAAAAAGATAGGGCCGTGTAAGATTTTGAAAAAATTTGAAGTGAATGATTATGAGATAGAATTGCCACACTACTACATTGGGAATAAATTATGACGAAATATTACAACGGTTTAAAATTTCATCGTAATTTTTTTTCTTTTTTTGGACTAAATTTACTTTTTTCTTTGAGGTCCAACTATTCATTGCTCTAGCGACCAACATTCCACATTGGTCATTATAGCGATGAACTTCCGTCACTAGAGAGACCAACCACACGTTAGTCTCTATAACGACTAGCTTTAGTCGTTATAATGACCAACTATGGCACATGTGAGAATCAAACGGTCATTGAATTATTGTTTGGTCAATTTTACCGAATTCATCAAAAGATTGACAAAATCAATCCTATATATATCTCAGTTACAACAAATTTGCTATAGTTGCGACAATCATTTTCTACAGTTGCGACAATCATTTTCTACAGTTACGACAATCATTCGAGTGTTCTGATGCAATGTTGTTTTGGCTTTTTATGAAATATTGATTTCAATTCTCTTTCATGAAGAGAAACATTGAATTGATCAGACTCTACATAGATGAGATTTTGAAGGTCAATACTTAAAAATTTTCTGTGTGATTTAGTAATTTGGTGGTATTGAACTATTTTATGGTTTATTTTCACTCAAATCAGATTTTATGGTTTATTTTAAGTCCTTAGAAAGATTTTATGGTTTATCCACTTTTGATAGAGTAAAACAATTACTGATTCAGCTACAATCACTCTAATTTTGTTCTTATATTTCATGGAACTTCTTGAGTATCTAAGTATCGTTGCCTTAGTAAATTTAAATTTAGGGATTCCTCCTTGAGTTGGAAAAGAACCAACCAGAAGTGAAGAGCAGTGGATTGTGTGGTGATATTGGGCATCAATACTCTTGTGTATCCCTAAAGCTACCCTAATTTTTATTAGGGACTTAATATTATATAGTGTGATTTTGGGTGATAATAGATCTACCTCCTCTTATTAATGGAATATTGTGATTTCGAGGATGAATCAAAGTATGAGGCTTTAAACTTGGACAGTAAAAGATGTATAGTGTATTGTTTATCATTACCATGCCAAGGAATTTCTTGCCAACTTTGATTGGTTGTCTTCAAATTAATTTTCTTTACATCATCATTTTTTATGAGAATTAAATTTTTCTTTATGCTTCTTATGTCATGATTTATTTTTCTCCCCAATCTCTTTCTTTCACTTCTATCAATTTTTTTCCTCAATTTTGATAACATAATAGTAGGCGGATCGCAAAAAAGAGATTATTAGAATATTCATTTATGTTTGGATGTTTATGTGTAGGTCAATGTGTTGTTTTAGAACCAAGTGTCATTTAGATTCCCAAATAGCCAGTGTTGTACGTTGGATATGAAATGCATTGCTTTCATGATTTGTTCCTTATTTTTTCTAGCCGGTTTTAGGTTTCATGCTTTGTCCCTTATTTTTTCTGAACATGCTGTATAATTTTCATTACAAATATCTAAATATATACCAAATTATTTGAATAGATTTGTATATTGTACTTATAATGTTTCAATGGATTTGTTGTAATAGGTAATTACAATGTCAACTCCAGACAAGAAAAGAGAGCTTGTTATGTTAAAGAGACAAATGGTGATTCATGGTGATGGGAAATGTTATTTCCCTTGTTTTGAATGCATGGGTTTTAATGGAAGAAGACTACCTTTAAAAATAGTTGAAAAACATTTTAGGGAGAATGGGCACGTTGAAGGCAGACATGAATATCATCCCATGGTAAGTAATTAGTTATTATAGATATTTAAGGGTATTATACATTAATTGTTTTTTCTTTTAATTTATCTTTCAAAACAATATTTGGGATATACTCTAACTGTATTTTATTGCTTCTATTGTTTGTATTAAAAACAAATCATCCTAAGAAGGTGATGTCGCCTAGCAGGAGAAGTTTTCATAGAGATAATATTGAAGAACAAGTTGAACTTAATCGTGTGGATAATGATGATCATGTTATTCCTATGGAAAATGATGATATTACTAATACAGTTGATGATGATGGGACAAATAGATTGATCCAAGACATTTATAATGCTCCAATGGATGATGATGTCAACTTGGAGGAGGACAACTTGCAGGATGATAATGACGATAGTGATGAGGACAATGATGATGAATATATTTTGGATAAACCTATCCTTCAAAATTCCATTGAATTCCTATATGAAGGCACAAAAAAAATTGGTCTCTCTGTTGTAATGTTGTTGGTCAGCATGAAGGTATCAAATTGTTTGTCAAACACATGTATGACACAGATCCTAAGGTAAGAAACATAATTTTATAGTTTTATGCAATTTTTAACGTTTATTTTATTTTATTTTATTTTTAGTGTCAATTGACGTATAAATTAAGGATGCAATATTTATAATGATTAATATAATTTTCATTATTGATTTTTTTTTGTATATTGTTGTTGTAGGTTGATAGGTGAATATTTCTTACCATCACCAAATAAGTTACCTCGCACATACCGAGAATTATCTGCCATTCTGAAAGAAATTGGAATGGAATATGAGGCTATTGATGCATGCCCCAATGATCACATCATATATTATGGACAATATGCATCTGAATTGAATTTCCCACAATGTCAAATCAGTAGATATCGAATTGATCAGTTAACAAAAAAGGTGCCTCACAAGTTTCTTCGTTATATTCCCATAATTCAACGCCTGTAGTGACTATTTAGATGTCTGAACATAGAACAATTTATGGATTACCATGCATGGAATAGAAGTGAAGATTATGTTCTTCAAATTCCTGCAGATGGTTCTTTATATAAAAATATTGAAGAAAGATGGCCAATTTTTAAAGAAAAACCTCGTAATGTTAGGATTTCATTGGCAGTTGATGGTGTAAATCCATTTGGTGAGCTCAGGTTTATCTACTCGGTGTGGCCTATTTTTGTTATAAACAATAACCTTCCTCCTTGGATGTCAATAAAGAGTGAGCACACAATGTTGGCAATGATTGTTCCAAGTATATTTTTATAACATTTTTTTTTTTAATGTTTATCATTTCATTTGTCTTGTTCATTGCACAATTTCATATATCTATACAAGGTGTAGTAATTATGTGTATATTATAACCATTTAGGTAAGAATCAAGTGAAATATATGAATGTATATATTGAGCCTCTTGTCGATGAGATATTAAAGTTATGGGACGACATCACTATGTATGACATCTCTAGACCAATAGGTCAAAGAGGATTTCAATTCCACGGGATTATTACATGGACAATTCACGATGCACTGAGACTAACACATTTTTGTGGCATGTAACACACTATTGCACTTAAATAAGTTAGATGTTGATGATATTATAATGTTTGTTTTTTAAATAATTTCTTGTTATATAACTAATGTTTCCATTGATGTGTATCTTCTAAGTCTTCAAACAAAGGGTAAATTTGCATGTTCATGGTCCTAGGATGAGATCTTGTCATTCAAGAAGTTTAGGAAAGGAGGTGTTTGATGAATATAGGAACTTTATCCCTAAGAACCATAAGTATCGAAATAATGATAAACATATTTTCAATGGGAAAGAAGAGAGGGATAAAACCACGAAAAATGACACCACACCTATGGAAGTTGGAATATAACAGATCAAATCATCAATGTAAGTCAATATTCATCATTGTATGCAATATATTAAATTTTTTAATTGTGTTGAATTCTCATGTCTACTGTGTATAATCTAACAAATGTTGTGTTAATTTCATTTATGTAACATATAGTTGGTCGTCAAGGCATTGATCTTCTTCCACGAGGAATGGAAATTTTCCCCAAACAATTCAGAAGGTTTCCCTACTATGAGAAACTAGAAATAACTCATTTGTTTGAGACAATGCATATCAGGAAGAACGTAACAAAAATTTTGTGAATAATCTTAGATGGAAGGCGTGACAAAGAAAAAATTTCTAAAATTTGTAGTGACATTCAAGAAGCCAATCATGTGTTGGATCATGTTGTCATTGATGCCAATGGTTTGATTGATTGATGTCATTGATTGATGTCAATTGATTGATTGATGTCAAAGGATTGATTGATTGAAGATTGATGTAATATAATATGTATTGTCCTTGATGAGAATGGATAGATGAAGATGGATCAATGAGTTGTCATTGATATGATGAAGATGGATCAATGAGTTGTCATTGATACATGATGAATATGGATTGTGTGGTTTCATTGGTATATGATGCATTGTTGGAAAAATTAATAGATGACTCATTATAGTCTTATCATGATTGATAAGTTGCACAAATGGATGAACTCCAAAGTGGTCCCCTTATGGTGAAAGCCCTCACAAGAAGATGCTTTGTGGATTGAGTTATCCCAGAAGAATGGTTGGAGGACCCATGCTCTCACTATTGTCTTATCATGATTGATAAGGTGCACAAATGGATGAACTCCAAAGTGGTCCCCTTATGGTGAAATCCCTCATGGAAAGACACTTTACAGATTGAGTTATCCTAGAAGAATGGTTGGAGGACCCATTCTTGTATGTGGAATAATGAGATGAAGATAAAGGAAATTGTTAGTAAAACTATCCTATATGGATAGTTCTTGTCATGCCATTTCCGGTGGTATGTTGAATGTCACATAACTCCTCATGGTTTGAGAGTTATGGCCTTACGGAGATGAAGGACCCCCACATGAAGTCTTGAATCCCTCCAGGTCAAGGAAGTCAAAGTGACCTAAAAGAATAAATCATTATTTAAATGATAAAGTAAGGTGACAAAGTCAAGGTGGATTATTTAAATAATAAAGATAAGTGAAAAAATAAAGAAATGATAAAATAAGATGAGAAAATCAAGAAGGAATATGTAAATGATAAAATATTGGAGAAATTTCTATTTATGGAAAGTAGTTAACCCTAAAATAAGGAAAATAGGTTAAGTGGCCTAGAAATGGGTTAAGTGACCTAGAAATGGGTTAAGTGACCTAGAGGATGAAAGTATAAATAATATAGCGATGGTCTCTTGTAGATCATCCTTTTTGTGGATCAATGGAGAGCTTCTTGTGAGAATATCTTTTGGAGTATTGATGGAGAGCTTCTTGTGAGAGCTTCTTGAGAATTTTTGGTGTCGAAAACTTGTGCATATTGAGTATATATAGGTGACTGAGGTAACCAAGGATATCCAAGCCAAATTTTAGAAGGAAGGTGAAGAAAAGAGGGCCAAAATTGAAGGGAGGATAAATTCTTTTGGTGATGCTTTCTAAGGTATGTTATTTATAGATCATCTGACCATTTTCGCTATAACTTTTTTTCTATAATGATTCATACAGTGAATTTTCCATTCGATTGAGAAAACATACCCAAGTATCTGTTGTAAAAAATTCATCTTGTAGTTCGTTTCATTTTTGGAGTTACACTCCGTGGAAAATAAGGTTTGTGGCCAAATTCTTCATAAATTCTTCATAACAGATACAAATTTAGTGAGACCAAATGTGTTTGTTAGAATACCATATGTAGTATCTTTTTTAACAGTTTCATATCAATTCAACTAATATTTTGTGTGGGGCACGCTCTACAAGGTCTCTCTCTAGAATAAACCAGAATTCAACAAGGTATGCCATTTTTGCTATAAATCCTTTTCTGAGAGGTTCCAAGTAGTGCCACCTGGAGGAATTGCATAAAACAAACTGAAGAAAATTTTGTATCAGTTTCATATTTGTATTCATTATAGGTACAAAGTTATTCTTATTTCAAGTTGGGGTTGTTGACTAATCCAAAACTAGTCATGGTTGAGACAAGCACTTGATGAGTTGGCACATACATGAGGTGTATAGTTGATGATGTTGGTACATATTGATGTGTTATTGTTGATGAGTAGTTGAAACATTATTGGCATATACTTGGTACATGGTTGGATGCACTTGTTTATGGTACAGGTTGATTACAGGTTGTTTGGCACAGGTTGGTGCATGGTTGATGCACTTGTTTATGTCAACATATTGATATCTGTTAAGGATTGTTGCCTCATATCAGTTGGTTATGAGAGTGTAATTTGATTCTTGCATATATATTTGGTTCTCTTGTAGAGTTTTACTATATTCAGTTGTTGCTGAAAAATGCCCAGATTGAAGTCCATAATAAAAAGAAAAATTGTACATACATCTTGTGTTCTTTGTGTTCCTTGTGGAGATGATATGTTGATGATATGTTGCTGATATGTATTCACATCTAACTGATTATAAATGAAAGCAATGAGTAATGAGAAAATGTTTAATGTTAACTAAGGAGTTTTTTTGTAAGAGGGAAGTTTTGGAAAAAAGATCCCCACACTCATTCACCCCCCCTCTAAGTGTGGTAGGTGTGTCCAACAATTGGTATCAGAGAGGGAATTCACTACAAACCTTAACAAGCTTGAACGAGATCCATAGACACACAAATGGATGATAAAGTTCCAATCCTTGATGAGGAAAACTATTCTACTTGGAGAATAGAGATGAGATTACATTTAAAGACAATGGGAGCAACAATTTGGAAGGCAGCCATTGGTGGATCAATTTCATTGAAGAACAAGTCAAAGTTTGCAGCTCAAAGGGAAGGAAAGAAGAATGATGCATTGGATCTCAACACCATTCTTAGTGGACTCTCAAGCCCTATCAAAAATAGCATGGAATAATGCACCTCTGCCAAGGATCTATGGCTAAAGCTAGAGGAAACATATCAAAGAAAAAAGGAGAAAGAAAAAATTGAAGATCACTCCATCTAGATCACTAAAGGTAAAGAATATCCAAAAATGCTTGAATGCATTATTTCTAAATGTGATTTTGAAAACATTTCAAGTGAATATAAAGAATCAAGTGATGATGGCACCAAGGAAGATCTTGAAGAAATTTCAAATGAAGGCAAAGAATTATGTGTTGATGTTGGCAAAAAGGAAGATAGTGAAGATATTTCAAATGAAGGTAAAGAACCCTAAAAAACCCTTGATTTCAATGATGATGATGAATTTTTCTCTACAAGTGAAGAAGAAGATCTAGAAACAGTTTGTGTAAAGTTTGATGATAATTATTCCATGAAAAGAATAGAAGGAAATCTATTAAAACTTCAAAAGGAAGTTGAGGACGGTTTATATAGATATATAAGTGATCATTATCATATAGACTATAACTATCTTTCAGATAACACTAAGAGGTTTCTTAGGAGAAGTCTAAGGCACATATTGAAGTTAAAAGAAATGATCAAGGATCAAGAACAAAGCAATACTAAATAATGGAAAAGAAGATATGAATGTAGATGATGAGATTAGCAAAAGTTTTGAAACCATTGTTCATCTCAAGACCCAAATTGAAGAAGCCAAAAGAATAGAGGAACTATTGAAGATTAAAATAAATGAAAAGGAAGAGTCATGTTGTAAGTTAGAAGCTGAAATTGTTGACCTTAGAAAGAAGGTGGAAAAGTCAAACAAATTCTTGAATAGCTCACGAATCTTGGATGAGATCTTGGAAAGTCAAATATCATCATGTGATAAATCAGGTCTTGGATACAAAGGAGAAGATACACATGCTAAATCAAGAACCTCAAAGTAGCATGAGGTAAACCCATCAAAGAAGGAAGACAATGTTGCAAAGAAACCATCTACACAAGGCAAATAAAATTTCAAAAGAACAAAGCAAGAATCTATTCTTGGGACACCAAAGAAAAGGTATGAAAGTATTTTTCATGGGCATTGTTATTCATGTAA
>ML780550.1:10462-21000 GCA_009831015.1 Picea engelmannii | reverse complement strand
TACATAGGTGTTGTGCATGATGAGCACACATTTTGTACAGGATGTACTTGGTTGATATTTTTCTCATGATTCTTTATTTCATTGTTGACATATCTTTTGCTTCATGATGTTTGGTATGGCATGAGTTTGATGCATGAACATGTACAAGGATCGTTATATGGTAGCAGAATGTTCATTTTCCAGAAAAGATAGGGGAGACATACCCATAGGGGGAGTCATTATTCTTCCCATGATTCTAGGAGGAGATATTTATCAGATGCAAATCTAGAAAAGAGCCCTATACTTGAAGAAAGAGCACATGAGAATAATTTTAGGGGGACCAATGGTCACACGGGGAGTATGTTCGATGTATCTTCATCATTACATCAGAGTGATATCCCTTGTTCAAAAGGGGAGAGATTATTCAGAGGAAGATCAAAGGCATTCAGACAGGGGGAGCAGCCACAATGAGAGTTCAAGCAAGGGGAGAAGCCCCAAGATGAGAATGGACCTTTTCCATTGATGTCAAAGGGGGAGAGTTAATCACATTGATATGATTGATGTTTATTTATAGGGAGAGATAGTCACATTGACTATTGATGTAGAGCATTCCTTATCTACATGTTGACATCAATAATTGGTAATTGGTGTTGACATCAATGTTGGTATTTCCCTCAATGCCAAAGGGGGAGATTGTTGGATCATGTTTTCATTGATGCCAATGGTTTGATTGATTGATGTCAAGGGATTGATTTATTGATGATTGATGTAATATAATATGTATTGTCCTTGATGAGAATGCATAGATGAGGATGGATCAATGAGATGCCATTGATATGATGAATATAGATCAATGAGTTGTCATTAATACATGATGAAGATGGATCGTGTGGTTTCATTGGTATATGATCCATTGTTGGAAAAATGAATAGATGACTCATTATTTTCTTATCATGATTTATAAGGTGCACAAATGGATGAACTCCAAAGTGGTCCCCTTATGGTGAAAGCCCTCACAGGAAGATGCTTTGCGGATTGAGTTATCCTAGAAGAATGGTTGGAGGACCCATGCTCTCAATATTGTCTTATCATGATTGATACGGTGAAAAAATGGATGAACTATAAAGTGGCCCCCTTATGGGGAAAGCCCTCACAGGAAGACACTTTAAGGATTGAGTTATCCTAGAAGAATGGTTGGAGGACGCATGCTTGTATGTGGAATAATGAGATGAAGATAAAGTAAATTGTTGGTGAAACTATCCTATATGGATAGTGCTTGTCATGTCATTTCCATTGGTATGTGTAATTTCACATAACTCCTCATGGTTTGAGAGTTATGGCCTTACAAAGATGAAGGACCCCCACATGAAGGCTTGAAGCCCCTAAGGTCAAAGAAGTCAAAGTGACCTAAAAGAAGAAATCATTATTTAAATGATAAAGTAAGGTGACAAAGTCAAGGTGGATTATTTAAATAATAAAGAGAAGTGAAATAATCAAGAAATTGTAAAGATGAGAAAATGAAGAAGGAATATTTAAATGATAAAATATTGAAGAAATTTTTATTTATGGAAAGTGGTTAACCCTAAAATAAGGAAAATAGGTTAAGTGACCTAGAAATGGGTTAAGTGACCTAAAAATGTATTAAGTGACATAGAGGATGAAAGTATCAAGCCTAATTTCAGAAGGAAGGTGAAGAAAAGAGGGCCGGAACTAAAGGGAGGATAAATTCTTTTGATGATGTTTTTTAAGGTATGGTATTTACGGGTCATCTCACCATTTTCGCTATAACATTTTTTATATAATGATTAAGACCATGAAATTTCTATGCCATTGAGAAAACATACCCAAGTATCCGTGGTAAAAAATCATCTTGTGGGTCGTTTTATGTTGGGAGTTACACTCCGTGGAAAATAGGGTTTGTGCCTAGTCCCGAAACTAGTAAAAAACAGGTGTTTCAGGTAAAAACATCATAACTTTTTCATAACATATCCAAATTCAGTGAGAGAAAATGTTTTGGTTAGATTACAGTCTGTAGTATTGTTTTTAATAGTTTTAGATCAATTCAATGAGTATTTTGGGTGGGGCCCACTCTACAAGGTCTCTCTAGAATAAGCCATAATTCAACAAGGTATGCCATTTTTGCTATAACTCCTTTTCTGAGAGGTTCCAAGTAGTTCCACCTAGAGGAATTACATAAAACACACTGAAGAACATTGTTTATCAGTTTCAGATGTTTATTCATTACAGGTACAAAGTTATGATTATTTCAAGTTGGGGTTGTTGACTAATCCAAAACTAGTCATGGTTGAGATAAGCAATTGATGAGTTGGCACATACATGAGGTGTATAGTTTATGATGTTGGTACATATTGATGAGTCATTGTTGATTATTAGTTGACACATGATTGATATATACTTGGTACATGGTTGGATGCACTTGTTTATGGTACAAGCTGATTACAGGTTGTTTGGCACAGGTTGGTGCATGGTTGATGCACTTGTTTATGTTGACAGATTGATATATGTTGAGGATTTTTTCCTCATCGCAGTGGGTGATAATAATGTAATATGAGTCTCATAGAGATCTAGTGCTCTTGTAGAGTTGTACTCTATTCAGTTGTTGCTGAAAAACCCCTGGATTGGAGTCCATAATAAAAAGAAAAATTGTACATACATCTTGTGTTCTTTGTGTTCCTTGTGGAGATGATTTGTTGATGATATGTTGCTGATATATGTTTCTTATATGTATTCACATCTAACTGATTATAAATGAAATCAATGAGTAATGAGCAAATGTTGAATGTTAACTAAGGATTTTTTGTGTAAGAGGGAAGTTTTGGGAAAATGATCCCCACACTCATTCACCCCCCACTCTAAGTGTGGTAGGTGTGTCCAACATAATTCAATACTAAATATTATTGATTTAAATAGGACTAATGGATTTGATCAAAATAGCGTAAAAGAGCTCATTCAAAATTAGATTTCCAACAAGATTTGCTTCAAACATCAAGAATATATTAACAAATAAAGGTGAATTTGGCGAGTTAAAAACTCATGACTGACATACCTTCATCAATGTAATTTCTTTCATATATTTGTTATGTGTTGGCAAGAATCGATGTAATATTTTTAAATTTTATAAATATATTGTTAATATGAAATCATAAATTTATTAATGTGCCATTGTTTTGTTAGAGTATGTGCTACCTCTATATTTTCCCGACAGCTTTGACAACGACGTAAAAAAAGTTATATATGAACTTGGAAGATACATGAGGTAAATAACGACAGATGAATTACATATTATTATTTATATGTAATAAAAATGTTGTAGAAGTTGTTGATGACATGTGTTTTACTTGTAATATTCATGTATAGAATATTTTCTTTGTTGAAACCTATTTTGTTCTCGTAGCATTTGTTGGTGGTTGTCATCTAAAGAAATCCATAAGGAAGATATTAAATATTGGAAGAGAGAAATTCCTCGTTTAATGTGTGTAATGCAGAAGTATCTATCTCTGACATTTTTCAATGCGCAAGAACACTACCTCATACACCAGGTTGAGGAGATTGAATTGTGTGGACCTGTACACAGAAGGTCAATGTGGATGGTGGAGAGACACTTGAATTCATTGAAGGCTTTAGATAGAAAAAGAGCACGTCCTGAGGGTTCTATGGTGGAGGGGTATATGGTATATCAGACATTAGTGTATATTAGCGATTACCTTCCTGATTTAGGGAGGAAAATTAACATGCATTGCATTTGGGGTGTCAATAACGTCACTTGGTCGGGAATGGTAATATGAGGAAAGTGAAAGGTATTATATTATTTGAATTTTATCTATATTGTATTTCTTCAATTTATATTATACCTCCATCAATTATTATTATTCATTATTCTTACTAATTTATATTTTTTTATCACAGCTGGTCGAGTGTGGGATGCACTACATTTATACATTGCTAACAATCTTGATTGAATGAATCTATGGATAGAACAATGTGAACAACATGATGGTAGGTTATCATGGGAAGGGGTGGCTACATTAATTAAAATAGCTCATCGTAATGAAGATCTCAATATTACGTAGAGGGAGATTGATTTAGCATATGGTTTAAAAGATAAATAGGTAAGCATATAAAATTTTACCCGCACTTTCTGTTGATTAAGGTTGGTTTTCATTGATGTCAACCCTTGAAGAAAGCCCCGTAGCACAAAGGTTTGGGTAATGGAACCAATATTTTTTGAGGTAAATATGACTCATTATTGTTTTTTCATGGTTAATAAGAAGTAAATATGGATGAACTCCAAAGTGGTCCCCTTATGGTGAAATCCCTCACGGGAAGATGCTTTGCAGAGTAAGAGAACCCATTCTTAATTCTGGAATAATGAGATGAAGGAAAATGAATTTTTTAGGGAAACTATCCTATATGGATAGTTCTTGTCATGCCATTTCCAGTGGTATGTGGAACATAACATAAATCCTCACGGTTAGAGAGTTATGGCCATGATAATTTGGAGACCCTAGGTTTGGGTAATGGACCCAAGTTTGTTTGCTGGGTAACGGTATGAGTTATGATATATGTTCATATAATACTATTCTATATGGATAGTACATGTCATTCCATTTATGGTGGTATGTGGAATGTCACATAACTCCTCACAGTTTGAGATTTATGGCCTTACGAAGTTGGAGGACCCTCAAATGTCATCTAGAAACCCCAAAAGGTCAAAGTAGTCAAAGTGGTTTAAGATATTTTTAAAGGATAAATAATAAAGTTAAGTGATGAGTGTATTATAATTAAAATTGAATACAAAATAAATTATTTCAATAATAATTTTAATGGAGAAATTAGAAGTGGGTTAACCCTAAAATAAGGAAAGTCGTCCAAGTGACCTAGAAGATGTTTTTAAGGAAGCTACTTGGAGAGTATAAATAAGAGGCAAGGCTCTCTCATTTAACACACACTTGATCATATTGAATATATATAGGTTTCTGAGGTAACCAAGGATATCTAAACCATAATTCTGAGTGAAGGTGAAGAAAAGAAGGCCGAAATGCAAGGAAGGATAAATTCTTTTGATGGTGCTTTCTAAGGTATGTTATTTACAGGTCATCTCACCATTTTCGCTATAATGTTTTTTCTATAATGATTCAGGCCGTGMAATTTCTATGCCATTCAGAAAACATATCCAAGTATTTGTGGTAAACAATTAATATTGTGGATCATTGTATTTTGGGAGTTAGACTCCATGGAAAATAGGGTTTGTGGCTAGTCCTGAAACTAGTCAAAAACAAGTGTTTCGAGTAAAAACGTCATAACTTCTTCATAACAGATCCAAATTCAGTGAGAATTTTTTTTTTGGTTAGGGTATATTCTTTCATATTCTATGTAATAGTTTCATATCAATTCATAAAATATTATATGCAAGGCACACTCTACAAGGCCGCTCTCTAGAATAAGCTAGAATTCAACAAGGTATGCCATTTTTAATATAACCCCTTTTCTGAGAGGTTCCAAGTAGTGACACTTGGAGGAATTACATAAAACACACTGAATAACATTGTGTATTAGTTTGATATCTTTATACATTACAGGTACAAAGTTATGATTACTTCAAGTTAGGGTTGTTGACTAATCCAAAACTAGCCATGTGAGACTAAAGAAAAGTTTGATGAAAATGCTAGTTTCTTGTTGTTAAAGTTAAGGAAGGTTTGCATGAATGTGATCATATACACCAGGTCTATTACATAGCTACAAATCATATTTGGATGATGAAATTGATGAGGGATTTTGGTTGAGTTACATGTTGACTACATGGTTGAGACAAGTAGTTGATGAGTTGGCACATACATGAGGTGTATAATTGATGATGTTGGTTGATAAGTAGTTGACACATGATTGGTACATACTTGGTACATGGTTGGATGCACTTTTTTATAGTACAAGTTGATTACAGTTTGTTTGGTACAGATTGTTGCATGGTTGATGCACTTGTTTATGGTACAAGTTGATTACAGGTTGAGGTACAGGTTGATGCATGGTTGATGCATGGTTCAGATTTATTCTTACATATTTATAGAGGTATATCTCACAGTGACAGGTTGACGGTGGTTCCATCATTCTACTTCTACTTCAAGGTGGGAGGACAGGGCAATGATAGGTGGTTGTAGCCACCTTCTGATTGTAGCCGGAGAACATAGGGGGTTGTAGCCTGAGAAACTAGGGGGTTGGAGGCTCCTTCTAGTTGTAGCTGGAAAACAAAGGAAATTGGTGCTTCCAATGAATGTGATTCTTCAATACATATAAGAAAAATAATTTCGTGGTTTTCTCCCGATTTGGATTTCCACATAAAACACTGGTGTACTGTGTATGTATGTGATTGTTTATTTCTTACTACTCATTATTGGATAATATTTCTACATTGATATAAAAATTGAAGAAAAATTATTATACTTATTCTATTACTGATTCACCCCCCCTCTCAGTAATCCAACAATTGGTTTCAGAGAAGGTTTCTTCAGAAATTAGTTTAACCACTGAAAGGTAGATAATGGAGAGTACCAACTTGTATAAAAATGGAATACCACAATTTGATGGAGAAAAGTATGCTTTTTGGAGCATAAGGATGAAGACATATATACAGGAATAGGGATTTCAAGTTTGGCAATCAATTGTAGATGGATACACAATGCCAGTAGTTCCACCAACAAATGAAAAAGTAGTTAAACTCAGCGAGAATAATTCCAAAGCCAAAAATGCACTTTTGAATGGTCTCAGTGATACGGTATTCACCAAAGTTGCACATTGTAAATATGCTAAAGAGATTTGGGACAAGATTCGAAATATTTATGAAGGAGATTCAAAAGTCAAAGCAACAAAGCTTCAAACTTACAAAGGTCAGTTTGAACAACTAAAAATGAAGGAAGATGAAGATATCACAACCTACTTCTTACGAGTCAATGAAAAAGTGAATGCAATCATAGGATTGGGAAAAGAAATCGAAGAATCTGTAATTGTTCAAAAGGTACTAAGATCTCTTCCTATGAGATTCAACCCTAAGATATCAGCACTAGAATAAAGATAATATCTAAACTTAATAAGCATGGGTGAACTGCATGGAATATTCATAGCATACGAGATGAGAACTGAACAGGAAAATCCATATGTAAAAGAAGCAGCCTTCAAAGCATCCAAAAGACCAAAAAAAAAAGAAAAAGGAACAATAAGAATATAACAACAACAACGACATCTCGAAAGATGATGAAGAAGTGGCCAACTTCATCAAAAGACTGAACAAGGGAACCAATGCTAGGTATAGAGGTAAGCTTCCTTTAATTTGTTTTAATTGTGATGGTATTGTTCATTTTTCTAACAAATGTCCTCATAAGAAAAAGAGAAATGATGAAGGTTACTCAAAAGGTAGACAAACATATAAAGGTAAAAGAACTACAAATAAAGTTTTCAAGAAAAGCTTTTGCACCAAAGAAGACATCTCATCATCAGATGAAGATGAAGTCAGTGACAGTGAAATAGGGAGAGTTCTATTCAGGCTAGTAAAAGACACTGATAAAGAAGACTCCGAAGAAGAATATGAAGAAGCATATGAAGAAGAAATTGAAGAGGCATACGTTGACTTCCGAGAAAAATTAATGAGTTCCATAGAAGTTATCAGAAGAGAAAAGAAGAAAAACAAGAAACTACAAGCAGAACTAGATAAGAAAAAAGACACTCGAGAGCTAGAAAAAATGATCACAAAATTGAAGGTTCAAATAGAAGAAGACAAAAGAATTGAAGAATCACTCAAAGAACAAGTAGAAGGAAAGGACAGGATCATTGGAAACCTGGAAGCAAAGATTGTCACACTAAGAAAGGATATTCAAAAGAAAAATATGCAAAATAGCTCAAAAGTTTTGGATGACATTATTAGCAATCAAAAATCTCATCTTGACAAGTCCGGACTTGGATACAATCAGACAAAAAAGGGATCAAACTCCAAAACAACAGAGCAAGAAACAAATCCAAAAATCTTAGCAGAAACAATCGAAGGGGATAAAAAGATATACAAGGAAGATTACAGGGACACTCCTCCACCAAGAAGATTCAAATTTCAGAATCAACAACAGATAGACATGCCTCAAGAAGAAGAAGGATTCATAAGAGCACGTCCTTTCAGAAGATCTTGAACTACCAAGTATCAAACTATAATTTTTGGTTTATGTTATGCATGTAATAATTTTGGACATAAAGCTGTAAATTGCAAAGCTAACAACATGAACAATAACTACTTTGAGAGCCATACACAAAGGGGTTATTCAATAATACCTAGTGAAACACATAAAAGAAGTTACAACAGGTTTGAATCTTTGAGCACTGAAGTGGAATGTTACAAATGTAACAATTTCGGACACATGGCCAAAAATTGCAGAATGACAGTCCCTCCTAAACTACCTCAACAGAGTCACAAACAAGAACCTCAGAAAATGACATGGATAAGAAAGCAAGATTAGTATAGTAATGAATAATGCACAGTTGCTCTACAAGCTAAATAGAAGAAACATGGTTGGTATGTTGACAGTGGATGTTCAAAACACATGATAGGTGATAGAGATAAGTTTCTTACATTACGAAAGGAAAGGGATGGATCATTCTCCTTCGGAAATGATGATTCAGCCAAAATCATTGGAAAATGCACAGTCTGAATTGGGAACAAGAATGACAAGGAAGAAAATGTTCTACTAGTAGAAGATATGAAACATAATCTTTTAAGTGTGAGTCAAATGTGTGACCAAGGTCACAAAGTTAATTTTGATTCACTAAAGTGTGAGATAAGAAAAGAAGGTTTAGGAAAATTGGTCGCTACAACTGCAAGAACTTCAAAAAACATATATGTGTTAAGCGAAATTGGAAATGAAAAGTGTTGTCTAGGAAAGAAAGATGAAAGTTGGCTATGGCACAGAGGAATGGGTCACATGCATTTTGATAACCTTGTCAAAGTCAGCAAAAAAGAAGCAGTCAGAGAAATTCCCCAGATCACGAAACCAACCAACACTTTATGCAAGCATTGCCAAGAAGGAAAGCAAACAAAGACTAGGTTCAAATCAAATGAATATTCAACAAAAAACCCACTGGAAATTGTGCATACTGATCTAGTTGGACCAACTACAACAAAAGGATTAAAATGTGAGAGATACTTTATGTTATTAGTTGATGATTATACAAAAATGACTGCAGTTTTCTTTCTTAAGAACAAGTCAGAAGCTTTTGAAAACTTCAAGATCTACAAGGAAATGGTTGAAAATGAGATGGATTCAAGAATCAAATGCTTAAGATCAGATAATGGAGGAGAATTCACCTCAAAGGAATTTATGGACTACTGCAATAGTCATGGAATAAAAATGCAATTCTCCATCGCTAGGACACCTCAACTGTTAAGCCCTAATATTGGATCATTACCCCTTAATTGGGGCATATTATATTAGTAATGTTATTTTATTTATGTTAGCTTTAGGCCATTAGTTGTAATTATACCTCCTAGTCTCCTATATATACCAAGGAGACATTTACATTTTGAATCATCTTGTACTTGAACATTTAAGTGGGGTAAAAGGAGGTTTCCCCCTCGAAGAGGCTTATTATCTGAAATTCTCTCTTTTTCAAGGCGTTGAGTACTTTTTCTGAATATTTTCTATGCTATATTGATATTTGATTCTTAACATATGGTATCAGAGCTCAAGGTCTTGGGGTTTCTCTGCTACATCTGCGACACTGTGGAATTTTTTCTATAACTATTTTTATACAATGTTTCAGAAGGAGTGGCTTGGAGGATATTTATCAGATGGATCAAGGTACATTGGGTTAAAACTTTAGCTCCTGAGGCCTTATACTTTCAGAGATACAACCTGTACAATATAGGGTTCTGGAATCATCCTGAAATGAGTCATTGTAGAATTTTTGCTATAAAAAAATTTCTGTAACGTTTTAGACCCTGAACTCCGGAGGCCATTTACAGAAATTAGTAGGATATCTATGGTAAAATAATCATAACTTCTTGCTAGAGTATCCAAATTGAGTGGGACTGGTTTCATTGGATCGTGGACAGTTTGTAGTATTTTGGGTGCGAGTTTCAGAATTTGATATCAATTATTTTGTGCAAGGCATGCTATAAAAGTGAGATCCCCTGGAAAGGCCAAAAATCGACAAGTTGTGAGGAAGTTATCGTAAATTCCACTTGGCACATCCAATTTTGATCAGACATGTGGCATTGCAGAGAAGAAATATTAGAGAACTACCTAAAAGAAATTTTCATACCCAGAAGGCCTGAATCTTGGGAGATACAATAGAACAAATATTGTCTAGCAGAACCACCTCAAAATCAAGGTTCAAAAGTGATACTTCGCTAACATGCCACTTAAAAAGGGAACTTCTACACCAAATAAGCCTCCAAAAAATCCTACTTGGACTCTTGATGAAGGTGAAGAAATGCGTAGGGACATAAATGAACTACAAAATAAGATGGATTCAATGGAAGCTAAGTTGGATACTAAGATGGATTC
>ML780549.1:735576-752390 GCA_009831015.1 Picea engelmannii | reverse complement strand
TTTTTTTTTTTTAAGTAAAAAAGGGGAGGATCCTGTTTATATTATAGTTGCAGAGTTACAGAGTCTATTTGTGATGCCAGTTGTCTCGCCTGAGAAGGAACCGAGACAACTGGACAATCTCTGCCACTTGTGTTCAAGCAAACAAAATTATTAGAGTGTTGTCCTCCCCGAAGGAAGCCAGGACGCCTTTCCATTAAGTTCAGTCTGTATACTAATAACCTAGTTACAACATGACTATAATCTAACTGGGCTAAAACCTTGTTCTGAAACCAAAAGAGATTGTGAACTAAGAACATCACTGAACCTTTTATCCAGTCGGCTCGTCCTCGTCCCCGTGCCTTCGCCATCCTGCAGGAAATGCGTAATCTTGCACGCATGTAGGGCACTGCCATTTCGGGAGAGTCCTAGAGTGTGCAGCATACAACATGTTGAGTCTATGGTCGATTTGAGTGATCCGAAAGATCTGGTCGTCCAGCATGCTCCTCATTTCAAAGATTAGTGCTAGGTACCACGGGTTGGTGAAAGGATGTTGGTCCTGCCAATTACCCTCAACAGAGGCTAAGGGAAATGGCCCGTGTGCTCCTTCGCCTTCATTTGCTTCACTGACTTGATGTACCTGTCGGTTGTTCGGCTGAGTCGCCTCCTCCGGAGATGCACCAGTGGGTGGGTTGTTTTCTTCTTTTGCACAGGATGGTACCTCTTCCTCAACATAGCAGGTGGTGAATTCCTTTGTTGGGCTAGTTGCACTGTAGCCACGCAGTTTTCCCGTAGGTGAAATCTTGTCGTCAGTGCCAAAATCAGTGGGAGGATTCCAGTTGGCCGGGACTGTGAAAAGAGGGTGCTCAGGATAGCTTTGCATGGCCTCGTCCAGGGTGATCTCTTCCACGTACGCCATTGGAGGCATTCGAGGTCTCCTGGACTTCCTATGTCTTCGCAAGGATGCCAAGGCCAACGCCTGCTCGAATTTCTTTTGCCTCTGCCTGCGTGATTCAACTGTGTACCAAGCTGCACCCCTGCGTGGCTTTCCTCGTGCTTTGGGCATATTGGAGAACCTGGGGATGTCTGAAGTTCCCAGCAGATGGATAACCCTGCTCTAGAACTCCGGTGGCTCTGCGAAATTCGGCTCTGCATTCGACTCTGCGAAATTTGAATGCCTCTCATTGTTGTCGAGGCGGGTGATAAGGAGGAGGAGGATGACGAAGATTGCCATGACCATTAAGGCTAGCCTCCTAGTGCTCTGTTGCACTGTCATGTTCACTTGTGCGAAGGGCCTCGTCTCCTGGTTAATTCTACACGGGCTCGTTCCCATTTAAATGCTGAGGGGATGGTCGTCGGTGGATTGTATTAATGGTGCAGCCCGACGTTAACCCGCATGTCTCGGCTCTGCAACGTGGCACCCCATCCGGGGGATTTATTAATAATATGTTTATAGGTAATAATAATTTAAAATATATTTATGAATTTTTAAGATTTTACATTTCGTTAAAAAAAATTAACATAATTAAACGTTTTGATTAAAAGTAAATATTAAATATTTAAATGAAAAATAAAATAAATTTTATTTAATTATAAAAATTAATAAATAATTTTTTAATTATAAAAATTAATAAAATTAATTAATTATATATAAATTTAAGGTATACATATCCTATATATCATACTTCATATATTACTTTTTTATGGATTTTAATTTATGATTTTTAAATACGAAACATAATTATTAGGCCCACTCATTAAAAAATAAAAATAAAATCAATCAATAAAAATGTAAGAAACAATTACTATATTTTAATATAATTTGTATATGTATTTTTTGGAGGATGCTTAGTATTTATTTTTAAACTAAAATTGTATTTGCATAATTTAACACATTATTATGTTTATAAAAATATAATTTTATTTTATCATAATTATGTTTAAAATAATTAATAATAATTTATTTATTTTCTTTTAAATTTATTGTGTAAAATTATTATAATTATGTTGAAAATAATTAAGAAAAATTATTTTTTTAGATTTAATTTATAATGTGTAATTATGTATTATGATTTTTCACTTAAAAGTATTTTATTATTATTATTTTAATATTATGTGCTTGACTTTTTTATATAGTTGAAATTAAATGTTCAAAGTATTATAGACATAAATATATTTATGAAAAGAAAATAAATAGAATCAAAATATGGAAATAAAATTAATAAGCAAACTTTTATTGATATTAAGAACAAAGTTCAATATTCACATGCCTCTTCAAGCTTAGCTTCAAACATAATAAAATTCACTTTGCAAGCACAACTTCTATTGCTATATATAGTTTCTAAGTAACCAAAACCCTAATCATGTAGTGGACCTCCATTAATGATGCCTCAAACACTAATTAGTTGAAGTTATTTAATGAGACCACTTACATTTATTGATATCACACTTTACTACCTAGTGGGCCATATTTAATAGAAGAGACCCCAATATAGTAAGTAACAACCTATTATTTAATTAGGGGAGTTAGGGTGGGACCCTAGCATGCCCTTCCCTTTACAATCATTATCCTCAAGACTACAGATGAGGAAAATGGTAGAGAATCTATGTTGGTTCCCATGTGCCATCTTTGAGTTATCTACCATTCCATTCGATCAAAACTTCCTAGATAGTGTGTCGGTGGAAATGATGTTCAAGTTGGTCCAAAATGGCCTCAAGTTTTGATGCAAACCTCCTACCCTCAGGCCAAGATCCACGCAGGATCTTCTCTAGACCATGACAAGGGTTAACAAAACCCCTTGTTTAATCCCACACAGGATTTCGGTTTTCGCAAGTTGGGGCGCTTCGAATACTATGCCATGGCTCTTGGCAATAGTCGAAATGCGAAATTTTGAATGGGCTTATGGTGTAAGCCCCCTCTCCAATGTGACCACAATCAAGCCTAGGCACAAGCGCCTTTCGCTACTCGCGAATTTGTGAGTTGGAGCACCACCCCTTGTACACTCTCCTTGTGAATCTTAAACTCCGAAATCCAACCTTCGATGAGATCCAACGGTTGTATGCCTCCCTTGATCTGACGGCCCATGACGTATTGGGATTTCTCAAATCGGTGATCCAAGATGCTTGACCCCAAACCTCTTGTCACTCCATTCCCCGAACTCTGATACACAAGTTCGCATGCAATATCAACGGCCCACGTTGATCCAGATCTGATGGTCACTATCCCTCTAGAGCTTAAGGGTGTTGAAAAGACACTCATTCTTAATCTCTTCGTTGTTCTAAGAGATCCAACGGTTCACGGGATTTCGACACTTCCTCCTGAAGTGATTCAACCGTCTGATTAAACTTCTCAAGGACTTTTGGCCAGACAACTTGGCGTCCTTCCTTCCTGAACTTGATTCCTTAATATAATTTGCATGTGAAACCGTGAAACCGTATTTTCCATCTGCATCACTTCATATGTGGACTTCACCCAGATTTTGATGGACAGGTTCAACAAGAAGGATCATGAGATATGCTTCAGGTCATTGGCACAGTTGATACAAATAGGTACACCAGATGTATACATCACCGATTTTCAGAAGAAGAAAGTTATGGTGAAAGATATTTCTTAGCAGAGGTTAGTGATGCTATTTGTGGAGGGTTTAACTTAAAGGATGGGTGAAGGCCATTAGGCCAACCACATTGCAGGAGGCCATCATGAGAACCCAGGACATGAGGGACAAAATCTCCAAGAAGGTACCAACAAAACCCTACACTTCTAAAGGGGGTAAGGAAACAAAGTTTCCCCAGAAGCCTTGGATGGGGAAGGAGAAGATGGATGAGGAGACTCAAAGAGATCTAAGGAGGAAGTAACTTTGATTCAGTTGCAAATATATGTGGGAGCTAGGCCATCAATGTATGGGAAAGGGGAAAGTACACTAAATAGAGTTACTTTCCGATGAAGAGAATGATAGCAAGGAAGAGGTAGTCCATGCTCGGGTTAATGGGAAAATAATTAGTGAGGCAGAACTATCACACCCTGAGGACCTGGGACAGGCACAATTCTAGGAAGGTGTTAAGAAAGTGGCCATTGCCACACTTTCTGGAGTTCCCAATTACTACACCTTCAGGATCAGAGGGCTCTTACAAGGGTAGATATTTATCGCATGGATCGATGGTGGGGTCACCCACAACCTCATCGGCGTAGCACTGATTTCTAGGAGACACTTGCCTACAAAGGATTTTGAGGGCTTTGATGTGGTAGTTGTGGATGCATACAATATGACATGTAATCATAGGATCAGGAGATTAAATGTGACATTGAGAAACTACACGTTGATCGATGACTTTTATGTTGCAGATCTGGATGACACTCATATGGTATTAGATTTCCAGTGGTTATACTCTCTTGGGGATATTAATATGAACTATCAGGAGATCAAGATGGAATTCAGGGACAAGGATGGTCAATAGGGTTTTTTGAGAGGTATGTCCATCAGAGTCCCCATGATCATATCAAACAAACATATGGAGGCCATTTTTAGACACGGGGGCATGGCTTGCACAGTGGAATGTATGATCACCATGCAGAATCCATCAAAGGACCGTCATCATTACCATGTGGATATACAGGAGCTACTTGAAAAAAACAATAAGGTTTTTGGGCCACTACTAGCAGGACGACCACCTGACATGGGATTTGAGCACATCATTGAGATAGAGGAGGGGGTGAAGCCCGTGATCACCACACCATGCAGGAATACAAAGAAATTTAAATATGAGATTGAGAAGGCCATAAAGGAATTGTTGGAGATGGGGCACATCATTCCTAGTTCTAGTCCCTTCACCTATTTAGTAGTACTAATTAAGAATAAGGATGGAACATTGAGGATGTGCATTGACTATAGGAAACTGAACAAGAAAACCATCAAGAACCAATACCTAATACCCAGGATCGACGAGTTGTTAGATGAACTACATGGGGCGGTGTACTTATTGAAGATTGATCTTCAATTAGGGTACCATCATATCAAGGTTAGAGAGGAAGATATTCATAAGACAACATTCAGATGTTGTTATGGGCACTATGAGTTTCTATTCATTCCCTTTGGACTGCCCTTTGGACTGACTAATGCTCTTGCTACCTTCCAGTCATGTATGAACCACATCTTCAACAAATAGTTGAGGAAGTTCTTAATGGTTTTCTTTAAAAATATTATGATCTATAGCAAGAATTGGGAGGAACATCTGAAGCATGTGGATGATATTCTCACCATTATGGAGGAGTAGTCACTTTTTTCCAAGGAGGAAAAATGTGAGTTTTGATTTATTATCCCCTATCCTAGGGATAACTAAGGATATTATGTATTGAGGCCCACAGGTCCTAGACATGGAGTACCGAGAGCCATACGACTTGATCTCAACCCCGAAGGGCCCATCTTTTCTTCAGTGCATCCCATCTATCAACAGCAATAGCATCCATCCCACTGACTTGATCGTGAAGTAGTAGTGCGCCTTGCTCCATGACGTAATGAGTCTGGGTATCATGGTATGTGTCACTCTGATTTTCCAAGCTTTTGAATATGTTGCACTGAACTCTCCTTTGTTTCATAATGTTTTCTTGGAAATTATTCTCTTTAACTTGTTCATACCTAGGGGAGTGATAGAATTCCCTAGTAAGTTGGTTCGCTTTAGGATGAGTTTCCACTAGCTGGGTTTTATGAAAGGTCATCATCCATTCCTTCCATACTTACCATTTTTCATCATTATCCCCCTCATCTTCCCCTACCTTGGTTCGAGAATTGGGTTTTCCACACTAGGAAGGGTTGTACCTTGCCTTGTGGGAAGAAGGGGATAAAGGCCCAGAGGATAAAAGTAGTTGGAAAGAGTTAAAATCCAAAATAAAAACTTTGATATGCCTCACCCAGGGATTCCCAAGAAAAAAATAAAAGTCTTCTCAGTAAGAAAAGGGGACCCGTAAGATAAAATAAAACTAAAGGTCTAGTTGGTGGATGGGAGGTCTCATCATGAGCCGTCCTATTAGGTCCATGGGAATGTAGCGGTGTGACACTACCATCTATATGGTCACCAAACCAGGGTAGTGGCTCTTGGTGGCATAACCAAGAGAAAGGGGGTTTCATCACGAGCCATCCTTCTCATTTTTGTGAAGTGCTTGTGGGTATTGTTGTCACCACTGGTCACCACGTTGGGACAATGTCCCCCAGCTTTTCCCTTGCAAAGAAAAAGCAATGAGATAAAGAATAAAAGGAATTGAACGGGCTAAGAAACAATGGCATTCATGAAAAGGTGCAGCTCACCCTCTACAGAGGCACCCACAGGAGAGACCTACATTTCTATGTTATCACTGCACCCTCTGCCCAAACATTTCCCCTACACCATCTAACAAATTTACATGACCTAGATTGGTCTTCACCTGGGAAACACCCCAAAATTGAGGATAGTTATCCTAGTAGGACATCCTGAGACCCTCTCCAAACCTGACTTGTTAAACTGCATAGCATCTTTGAGCATTTGTCTGGGTAAAGAGGGGTTTGATGCACATGTTTGTGTAATTTGATTATTGGATGTGATTGACATTGCTATGATCCTTGTGAATTACGAGCCCATGGAGGGCATACGTTTTTTTGCTGCAGGACCATGCCCTTTGGACAGGTACATATGAGGAGATGATTATCTCGAACCTCCATGGGGATAAAATCCCACCAGACGGATGTCACGACCCCAACCAGGGGCAAAAAGACACCAGAGGATGGCACCAGGAAGAAAGAAGGATGTTTTCCCCGAGACACTCTAGCAGGCCTAGACCTAGGGGGGTCTTTCCCTTCCAACATGACATTGGCCCTTGAAGGCCCCTAACATCACCATGCTAACCCTTGACGTCATCCAGTTAGGGTTTGGCATTTATGAGGATGGTTTGGTGCTAATTCGCATGTGTGGTAGCATTTGAGGCCTCTAGAGGCCCAGCGTTTTGCATTTGAGGCCTAGTGTTCCAAGTTGGGGGTCTAACATCACCCTAGAGGGGCATGATGTCATCCCTAAAGTGAAATTAGGGTTTTAATTATTGATTTTATGTAAAAACTGGATTTTTGATGTAATTTGGCCAAGTTGGCCTTTTATGACCTAAAAAATAATTAAAGGTCATTGATATTGTATAAATAAGAGATAAACTCTCATATTTTATCATGATTGACTCATCACACAAGTGGTGGTCTGAAATTCGTCCTTATTTAAGGTTTCTTGGCTGAAATTAGTGGTGTGCACTTCTTGGAGGAGGCATTTATTGGTGTACTTTGGAAATTTTCATGTGGAGGATCTTCAACTAGGGTTTTTTGTTTGATTATTCTTGGTGAAGTAAGTGGAAAATATGCATTTATTTATTGTTAATGAATTCTTATGGTTAATTTTACTTGTTTCATGTCTAAGATTATGAAATTTCTTGCTTGAATCCCTAGGGGAAAGACATATGTTATTATCTTTTTCCCTGTAGTCTTCCATGTGCTAAAATTTCTTGAAAGGCACCTATATTGAAGTAGATAATAGAGACCTACCATTGTAGCACTCTAGTAACCCTACTTCCATGCCCAATTTCATAATGTATTACAATTTTTTCAAGGAAAGGAGAAATCGCTAGGGCCTAACCTTTGTTACTTCCTAGCAATTATCTCTTGGAGGTGGATTTTTTAGGCTTTGGGATACCAACACCTTTCTTATCCTCTCCATCCCTTTGACATATAATTATCATTTCTATATTTCCTCTAAGATTTGATGTTGCCATTAGTGACTCCATTTACCCTAGAAAGGAACTAGACTACCATCTACAAGTGTTGATTGATCAAACAAACACTCATACTTTATCCTTAAAGTTTTTACTAACATTTGCTAACCCTAAACTAGACTAAATCCCAAGATAAATTCTTGTTGTAACAAAACATTGCTACATCCATACAAACATACATTGATTTGATACATTTTCCTACATAACTTGCACTAAAACCATTCAAAACTCAATTGTGATAAGTGCTAGTCAATTTGCTAGGTAAGTGCTAACTTTGTATGGTATTTTCTTGCACTTTTGACCATTAGAATTTGTTTTTGTTGCAAAATATTGTTATATCCATCTAACTGCAGAAAATTCTCTGCAAAAGTGATATTAAAAGATAGCTAAACATTTCCAACTTTTCTTGTGACAATTTATTATCAATTTGTCTAGTCAAAGTTACTTTTTCTTGTCTTTTTCAAGCAATTTCAAGGCATAAATCTTGTGGTTGTTATAAAATATTAATCGTTGTTATAAACAGTTGCATTGATGCAAATTCATATCAACTAGCTTACTTTATGAAGGTTTATTGTCTTATGAAGCACTAACAATCATTTGGTACTTGGAAAGTGCCCATGTTTTCCTTGTTGTCTTGTTCTGGGTAGGTACACAATATTATTTGTTTGCTTCATCTTTATAAAAATATAGTAATTATAATAAAATACACATGCTTCATTTGTGTCCTTATTAAAATATAGTAATTATATTAAAATACACATGCAATTTCATAAATTGGACCCCTTAATCCAAATGTTGGTTTGCTTCAAATCGAGCAATAAACTAGTTCTCAAAATCAAGGAGTAAAACAACTTCTGAGGCATGGCACCCATGAGTGAGGGGTGCTCTAGGTGAAATCCTATCCCAGGAATCCATCAGAGTCGACGGTTCCTCAATCCGAGTCTCGTTTTTTTTTATGCCCAGATGCAAGTAGCATCCCAAACCATTTTGGGGACTCTTGGCAATTCATCCTTGGGGCATAAAAGCCTAACGGAGAAGAATTTTTTAGCTCCATGAGATTATACATTCTTTTTTAGGCATGGACTAGGTGACCAAATTTTCCATCCGGTCCCGAGGCATGGTTTTGTAAATTGGACCCCTAAATCCAAATGTTGCATTGCTTCTTACTGAGCAAAGCACTAGTTATTGAAATCGATGAAAAAAACAACTTATGAGGGGTTGGAACTGAGAGTGAGGGGTGCTCTAGCTAAAATCCTTTGCCAGGAATCCAACAGAGACGACAGTTCTTCAATCTGAGTCTTGGTTTTCATTTTATGCCCAGTTGCAAGTCGCATCCCAAACCATTTCAGGGACTCTTGACCAATTCCCGCTTAGGGCATAAAAGACTAACGGAGCAACATTTTTGAGTTCTGTGAGATATTGCAAGCTTGTTTAGGCATGGACTAGGTGACCAAATTATCCATCCGCTCTCGAGGCATGGTTTCATAAATTGGACCCATCAATTCAAATGTTGCATTTCTTCAAACTAAGCAAAATACTAGTTGTCTAAATCAATGAATAAATCAACTTCTGAGGCATGGCACCCGGGAGTGAGGGGTCGTCTAGCTGAAATCCTATCCCAGTAATCCATCAGAGTCGACGGTTCCTCAATCCGAGTCTCGATATTTGTTTTATGCCCAGTTGCAAGTCACATCCCAAACCATTTCGGGGACTCTTGGTAAATTGCTCCTTAGGGCATAAAAACTAACTAAATTCTACATGTCTCTGTCAACTAACTACTATATCTTACTGCCTTGAAAAACGACTCCACCAATTTCAACTGCACATTGAGTTTAACAACCACTACTTCCTACACAGAAATTTGGGTTACACTATTGTTAACCATCGTCATAACTAACTTATTCTTCAACTTGGATTGAACAAAACTAATATTTGTATAGTTCTACTCTTGTCTTGAACAAAACTAAAATTTGTATAGTTCTACTCTTGGCTTTCCTTAGACATATTGCCAACTAAAAAACCCAATATTTGCAACACACCATCTGATGGTTGGATTTCTTACTCCATATCATTGGCCCTCATCTTCAATGGACATTTCTTATAATAATTCTAATTTGCATAAATCCAACAAACAACAACCTTACTACTATTTGTTTCTTAGATCCATATGATAAATTTATCATGTCCTTAGTGTTATCACATTAATATGTCCTTAATATGTTCAAAATAAAGAGGGATATCACATTAAATTAGGTGGTTGACCACTAATATTTGTAATTTCACCCTAGTCTAATTGTGCATCCAAAACTAAAGATATAAAATTTTTATTTAGAACTTTGAATATAGAAAAAAAAGTTCATAAAATAGAACTAGGATAATGATGGACTACTAACTAACAACATGTGCACATGCAACTGAAGGTACAACCAAACAGGTACCTGTTAGATATTTCTTCGTCGAGTGAGGAAAGCGTAGGACAAATAGAGGGAAATGTGACTGCATCTAGTAGATATGATAAGCAAACAAGGACCAGGGGTGAAAAAGTCAGAATAAAATTTTGTAGACGCATGAAATTTTTTTCTTGCCGAAGGGGATCATGCTCTTATGATGATGAGAGCATAGGAGACATAGAGGTTCCACTCAGGTATAATCATCTGGTGAAACAATGGGTACCTAAGGAACTGCCTCCTATAGATGTTGACTTCGTTGTCAACAATAGGACATATCGCATTGCACCATCCTCCCTGCATGTCTTGGGGCTATTTTCCATGGATGGAATAATTGTAAAATACAATATAGTAACTGAATTGATGGACTATGTCAGGCCATGTTACAATTATAACGATTGGATGCGGCTGGTCCGGTACATGCGAAGTATGCGGAGATATGCACTCACCGAAAATTATATACAACTAATAAACAAGGATAAAAATAAGAGAGTGACCATCTATATTTATGGAAGGCCTAAAGCTTTCAGCAATATCGCAGGTTTTATAAACAACACACGACCCAGGACAACAAATGAACAACTAAATTGCATATATGAGGGATGTGAAGAGAATCAGGTAGTCATGTGCGCAATAAAAAAGATAGCTCCCGAGGAAGAGTTATTAGTGGATTACCATTTGAATCGAATAGAAACATTGACTAATAGTGTGCAGGTTCTTATGCAACACCTCTTTAAGAAACCTCTACTTATTGCATTATATTTTTTTATTATCTTTAACATTGTTGTAAATATTATCTTTAACATTGTTTTTTTGTTATCATTAACAATTTTTTAAATATTTGGGGGTTCTAATTATATTATAATGTGACAAGATGATCGTGGAAAAGGGCCAGTCGCAGAACATGTAAATGATTATCAATTTCCACTTTCATTTTACGTTATTTTTATTATGTGCTTATATAATTTTATTGAAATAACAGTTCTTTTGTTGAAATTATATGTAGTCTGCAGGCCATGTTGATCATGATTCTGCCAATGAGGAGGGTTTTATCCATCTATTGATCTGATGGTCTTAATAAAAAAAATACATTAAAGAGAAGAAGGAACTTTCTAGCTTATTAGATCGTCCAGATAAAACTCCTGATTTCAAAGAAAAGATCAAGTTCCTTATGTTACAAATTAACACATATAAGATAATAACCATAATTTAAATTTTTTTTTTTTAATGTACTCATATGTTCAATTATGATACTTTGTTATTTAATTTTTAAATTATCTCACGAAAAAACATTTTCTTTTTATAAAGACATTTTTGGATCCTGTTCAACCCGGTGTTGGTAGTAGTGGTGCTACAGAGACACTATAGAGTCCTTATGTGGGCGGTCATATAGCTGCTAGAGTATTATTTACTTCTCCATATTCCACACCTAATTTACATAGGAGCCATGACACGCACCGCCAGACATCCACACCTCGATCAGTGTCTAGAGATGGTGGCAGAGATGAGGCTCATGGTGATGTGGTTGACATGGTTGCATTTCATGGAGATAGACGTGTGACAAGCATGGGGACCCTTCCGTGCACATTTTTGGTTGACGATAATGGACTTCCATTAAAACAATCAAAACTCCCATATATTTTTAATTCATATTTTAATTGTTTAATGTTTTCCTTCTCATACACAAAGAATCTAGATTATTAATTTTAAATTAACGATCATATATTTGTGTGCGTAGGAAACGACCATTTTTATAGGCACCTAGAGAGAAAGACTTTGTTGATTTTTGGGGAAACCTTACGCATGAGGTGGAATTGCTAGAATTCCAACCTCAAAAAGGAACTTATGGATTATCTTGAAGGCCTCTTTGGAGTAGACACGTTCAATAAAAAATCGGTCCCCTCTGTAGTTGGAAAATATTTAAAATATACACAGGATGTTTATAGACGAATCTTGGAAGGAAATCCTAGGTATGAGCATCCTCTCTCAATTCCAGAGAGGAAGTGGAAGGAGATCATTGATGATGCAAAAGAGAATATTTTGAAAAAATCAAGAGAACAAATAACTGGTACACCAAGATAAATTACAATATTTTGATTTCAATACCAACTTTATTTTTCTTTAGATCTAATTAAAAGTGTGGTTATATATAACATATTTGAAAATTTTGATGATAGGTTGCCTGACACATCGAAGGAAACCAAAGCAAGGATTGCCAAACATGGCCAACACAAGCTAGGCCAGAGTGGCTACTCGAGGTTACAGTCATGAATCATAAGTACCCAAACATATTAAGAATATTATTTGTATCACCTTACAACTTTCAGGTAATTGAAACCAAAAACATTAAAAAACCATACCCTTATGAAATGCAGGGCAATGACTTCAGAACTCAAAACACGAAGGAAGACCTCCAACTTGGTTACAAGTATGGTTATAAATTTTTGGTTGATCATAGGAAAATCATGGGGCAGACCCCAAGATCCAATTTGCGGGATAAGGTAAATAAAAATCAGTCCACATTAACCTTTCATTACTTATAAAATACGCAAATGTTTGATATCGTCCATAATTTAATGTCTTACTTTGTTTTAATCAGGGGAGCAACATTATCAACGAAACCATTAGTACTGGAAAATAGAGAATTGATAGTGCAACATAGCCCGAAGATCATGGTGATCCCCAGCAGCCCCATCCCAGTGAGGTGCAGCCCCAAGATGTTCCTATGACTGAGGCCCACGACGGTAAAATGTCTATATATTAATCATATACTTAATAATTTTGTACTTATAAATTTTGAAGTTTCAATAGAAGAGAATATCATAGTTGATCCTCCTCGACCTGAAGATCAGGTGAACAAGTCGACATCCATTCCAACGGTGCCGACTAGAGGACCAGGTAAATAATTACATTACGGAGTTTTTTTTTAATATAATGAACTACTTCAATGATATTTAAAAATTGGCCATATAAATTTAATATTTTTTTATTTTTGTAGGTGATGGACCCTCACAACAACATCCACGCAGTGGGTACGATATCAGACGTACTCAGTGTGAAAGGATTGAAACAACATCAACTGTTGAACATCACCCAGTAAACGAAGACATAGATATGGATGAATTACTTAAGACTTGGAAAGCACAAAAGAAGACAAATAAATTCATGATGTCATGTAATAATTTTATAAGACAGTTAAATGTACATTATATAGTTGAACATGTAATGATGCATATAATGCATTGACATTATGGGTACTTTTTTATCTAATAATATACACAAGGCTATTTCTATGGCTTGTATATATATGTGAATGTAATTTTGTTATACACTTAATGATAATTTCATCTTCTCTTATAAGACTTGGTATATATTGATTCAATACTCCTTGATTCAAGACGTGAGAATGCAAGCAAGACCTGGCGCCTTGTTCTTGGGCTATGGATTCCAGACAAAAAATAGAACTTGAATATGCAATATGCAACTTCCAAAATCTTGTGACATGATATATGCAACTTGGAAAGTCTTGTGACATGTGACATGTGGCAAGCATCGTTTCCAAGCAATGTGCAAACTTTAAACTTGGTGCATCATGCAAAAAGAAATTTTTTGGAAGATGCAATAATAAGTTTTAAGGAATAAACGTGTGGGGTTGGAAATGGCCATGTCAAACATTTTATAATATTTTTTCAGAGCTTTACCCTTCTTTTCATTGTGTCTCACATGACAAAGAAACAAAATCACATTGCCATTGCCAATTTATATGTGGAGGGTTATTCAAGGTTTCAAGACTTTCTTCATATTTTCCTACTTTAATCCTCTCATGGTCATGTTAATCCATATAGAGGTCCATGATATAAACACTCATTGTTATAATGTTGACATAAATTCCAATCTTCACTTTTTCAATTAGAGGGCACAATTTTGGCAAGAATTTAATGTTTTTAGCTCCATGAAATTTATTTTGTTTCTTCAACAACAATAAGGATTAAACATGAGGGGTTGGAAATGGCGATGTCAAACATTTACTCTTTCACACATGTGCATCATCTCAATATTCATGTCTACAATATGCTGAGGGTTATTCAAGGTTTCAAGACTTTCTTCATATTTTCCTACTTTAATCTTCTCATGGTCATGTTAATCGATATAGAGGTTCATTGTTAGGAACCAAATATCAATATAGCATATAAGAACCTCAGAATAAGTACTCGATGCCTTGAAAAGAGAGAGAAATTCAGATAATAAGCCTCTTCGAGGGGGAAACCTCCTTATGCCCACATAAATGTCCAAATACAAGATGATTCCAAATGAAAATGTCTCCCTGGTATATATAGGAGACCAGGAGGTATAATTATAACTAATGGACTAAAGCCGACATAAATAAAATAACATTACTAATGTAATGTGCCCCAATTAAGGGGTAATGAGACATTATTTTGGGCTTAACATGCCCCTCCCCTTGAGACAAGTGTTGTCTGCAACGCTTGAGTAACTATGGATGCTTATGTATAAAAGACTCATCCTCCCAAGTGGAATCTTCAGCGAGTAGTTTCCTCCATTTAATGAGATACTCTGAAATGGATCTATTCCTCAACTGGAAAATTCTTGTGTCAGTGATGGCTTCGGGCTCCAATATGATTTTTCCTTCCCCATTAAGTTCTGGAAATATAGTTTGAACTGGGATATTTTCACCTATAATCTTCTTTAAGCATGAAACATGGAACACTAGGTGTACTCGTGAAGATGTAGGCAACTCCAATTTGTATGCCATAGTACCAATCTTTTGCAACACCTTATAAGGGCCATAGAACTCTGGTGATAAATTATTATCCTTCTTGTCTTGCTTGAGGTACATATGTTTGTATGGTTGTAGTCTTAAAAACACCCAATCCCCTACTTCAAAACTTCTTTCACTACGATGTTGATCTGCTTGTTGTTTCATGTGATTTTGTGCCATGGTTAGGTTTTCCTTTAATATTTGGAGAAATTGTTGTTGATGCTCGATATGATCTTCCACTGCTTGAACCTTAGATTTTTATTTTAGATAAGAAGTGATGGAAGGAGGGTGGTATCCATAGAGTGCCATAAACGGTTTCATTTTTGTTGCAGTATGAAAGGAAGTGTTATACCACCATTCTTCAAAGGGTAACCATTTGAACCATTGTGCTTATTTATCAGAGACAAAGTAATGAAGGTGGTCTTCCAGACATTTGTTCACTATCTCAGTTTGTCCATCAGATTGAGGATGATAGGATGAGCTATGAGACAATTGAGTACCCCAAAAAAAAAAATTATGTCCAAAAATGTCCAATGAAGATGGGATCGCTATCACTTACAATAATCTTTGGGTTGCCATGTAGCTTTTGAACTGTGTCCATGAATATCATGGCAACTGTATTGGCTTTGAAGATATGAGAGAGTGCAAAAAAGTGTGCGTACTTGGTCAGTATATCAACAATCACCATGATGACACTCTTTCCTTTAGACTTCGGTAACCCTATGATGAAATCCATGGAAACCTCCTCCCAGCACTGACTTGGGATGGCTAATGGTTGTAAAAGACCCAGGGTCTTAATTGTTTCCAACTTATTTTGTTGGAAAACCAAGCATTCTGCCATAAACCTTCGAACATCATTTTTAAGGCCATCCCAAAAACAATCCTTCTTGACCCTATGGTAGGTTTTCAAAAATCCCGAGTGCCCTCCTACTGAAGAGGTGTGCAATTCCAATAGTAACTTTTGTTTGAGTTGGGAGTTCTTACATAAATATAAGAGATATTTGTACCATAGTGAATCATTTTTCCATGTAAGTGTATCTTATGCAATGGAATCTTGTTGCAACCTTTGAATGAGAGTCGACACTTTTTCTTCATTCTTCCATTCATCCCTTGCTTCTATTATCCAATCGGGTTGGATGATCGAGATAGCACAGAGAAAGGCCTCAACATCTTCATAATTTCTTGAGAGTGCATCTGCCACAACATTTTTCTTCCCTTTTTTATAGACGATTTCAAAATCATAACCCAATATCTTGGTTACCCATTTTTGTTGTTCTTCTGAAGATAGTCTTTGTTCCAAGACGTATTTAAGACTATCATGATCATTTTTTACCTTGAAGTGCCTACCTATTAGGTAAGTACGCCATTTCTTCAATGCATGTAGTATTTCCACCATTTCCTTCTCATAAATGGGTTTGTGTAAGTCCTTTCCCTTGAGTGGTTTACTTTAAAAATTTAGGGGCCTTCCTTCTTTCATTAGGACAACACCAATTCCATTTCCCAAGGCATCACATTCCACAATAAAGGTTTTTGTGAAGTATGGAGTGGTCAAGGCAGGAGCTTTACACATCATCTCTTTAAGTTGTTCAAAATCTTTATTTTCCTCTGGAGTCCATGAAAATTCATCCTTCTTATTTAATGTCGTTAAAGGTGTTGCTATTCTTCCATAGTGTCAAACAAACTTGCGGTAGTAACCTGTCAAACCCAAAAATCCTCTAAGATTCTTCAATGTTTTGGGAATCGGTCAGTCCATCATGGCCTTAATCTTGTTAGGGTCTACCTTGACACCTTCATGAGATACAATATGACCCAAATACTCTACCTCCTTCACTCC
>ML780549.1:717042-735526 GCA_009831015.1 Picea engelmannii | reverse complement strand
TGTTGTTTTTGGGATATCTTCTTCCTTCATTCTAATATGATGATACCTTGAATGGAGATCCAACTTTGTGAAATAAATTTCTCTATGTAGTTCATCTAACAATTCATCAATGAAGAGAATGGGAAACGTATATTTAATAGTGATCTTATTGAGCTCTCTATAATCTGGACACATACACCATGAGCCATCTTTCTTGAATACCATTACCACCGGTGCAGAGTAAGAACTTTGGCTAGGTCTAATAATGCTAGCCTCTAACATTTCTTCAACCATGCTCTCAATTTCACTCTTTTGGGCATAAGGATATTTGTATGGCCTAATGTTAGGAGGAACACTCCCAATAATTAAGTGAATATCGTGATCATGATTTCGAGTGGGTGGAAGACCTTTGGGAATATATTCAAATACTTTGGAATTCTTATCAATGATACCTTGGAGATACAGCGGAATAGATGGCTTAGATGTTTGAACATCTAGTGAGAATAGTTGTGCAATAACACCTTGATGCCCTTTTTCAATAATTTTTTCATGCCATTAGAGCTTATCACCTTACCGGGTTTCCCTGTGATACCTCTTAACTCAATTTCTTTTCCTTTCAATGAAAAATTCATGAAAAGTTCTTGAAAATTAAAAGCCATTGTTCCTAATGATTGTAACCATTGGATTCCTAGTACAACATTAGCACCACCCATGGGCATAGAAATCATTGGACTATTCATTACATATTCCCCCATAGTAAGATTGATCTTATTTCATTTTCCTGAACAATTGATAGTTCCTCCATCTGCAATCATTACTTGAAACTATGGCACTGGATATACAAAGCAATTGAGATATTTGGCTAATTTATAGTGAATGAAATTATGAGTATTTCCAGAATCAATTAGGACTATTACCTTTTTCTTTTTGATATATCCTTCGATCTTGAGGGTTTGAGGAGTGCTAATTCCATCCAATGCATTACACGATATCGTGGGAGTTAACTCTTCAGAAGAAATTGCTTCTACATTTTCATCCTGAGATGGTTCTTGTTCTTGTTCTTGTTATTCTTCCTCTTCACAATCTATGTAGAATAATTTCTTCTCACCACACTTATGTCCCTTACTGTACTTTTTGTCACAATCAAAGCATAAACCTTTTTCTTTTCTTTCCTCCAATTGTTGAGGTGTCAACCTTGCAGGTTGAGGTGTTTTAGAAGAAGGAGCATTATTCTCTCTATAGATGTTAGGATTGGTCCTTCTAGTAGACATAGCCATATTTTTACTTTCAACATTTCTTGCCACCCTAAATGCATTCTCCAATGATTTGGGTTCCCAAAGGTGAACCTCATGTTGAAAGTTATCCTTTAAATTTTCTATGAATACATCAATCAAGTGCTCATGTGGAATATATGTTACCTTTACATTCAATCTTTGGAAGTTCTCAATGTGCTCTGTAACTGAACCCTTTTGCTTGATATTTATCAATTGGCTAAAGAAGGTATTTCTCCTTGTATCCTCATAGTGTGCTATCATTTCTTCCGTGAAAATTGTTCAAGTGACGAGTGATTTGCGAGAACAAATCCATTTATACCATACAAATTGATTGGGCTCTAAATATAAAGAATCAATTTGTATATTTTGTGTATGTGGCACATTATGTATATCAAAGAATTTCTCCATCTGAAGTATCCATGTGATTGGTTTCTTGCCATCAATCTTCCTCATATCGATCTTAGGAACGTGGTTGTTCTTCAACCCAAAGTTGGAGTTTCTCCATTATTGATTCACCTTCCTTGTGTCCTCATCATGAATTTCATGGGATACATTTTCACTTTCAGGTGTCCTCTCTATTAGGAAATTTTTCAATCCTTCCATGATCTCCCCTTTTAAACCATCCATATTAATATTTATTGCCTCCAACTTAGCTTATATTGAATCCATCATCTCTTGTAGTTCATCTTTTGTTACTGTCTTCTTTTGTAAATCATTTATGTCCCTACGCATTTCTTCACCTTCATCAAGATTCCAAGTAGGATTGTCTGGAGGCTTGTTTGGTGTAGAAGTTCCCTTTTTTGGTGACATGTTGGCCAAGTATCACTTTAAACTTTGATTTTGAGGTGGTTCTACTAGACAATCTTCCTTTTATTGTATCTTCAAAATTTCGGCACTTCTAAGTATAAATTTTTTTTTTTTGTAGGTCTTTGATATTTCTTCTCTGCAATGCCATAGGTCTAATCAAAATTGGATGTGCCAAGTGGAATTTACAGTAACTTCCCCACAACTTGCTAATTTTTGGCCTTTCCAGGAGATCTCACTTATATAGCATTCCCCACAAAAAATAATTGATATAAAAATATGAAACTCATACCATAACTACTACGGCTTTCCATTGTCCAATCCAACTAGTCTCACTCAATTTGGATACTCTAGGAAGAAGTTATGATTTTTTTACCCGGAACACTTGCTTGAGACTAGTCAATAGGACTAGTCAGATACCCTATCTTCCACATGGTGTATCTACAAATTTGAGATGACCCAAAATATGAAATTGTTACCAAAGATACCTTACTAATTTATGTGAATATCCTCTAGAGTTTAGGGTCTAAAACATTACAGAAAAAAAAAATTATAGCAAAAATTTCCCAATGGCTCAATTCAGGATGATTCCAAAACCCTATCTTACAAAGTTTGTATCTCCAAAAGTATAATTCCTCAGGAGAGGAAATTTTAACCCAACATACCTTGATCTATCTACTAAATATCCTCCAAGACACTCTTTCTGAATCGTTGTAGAAAACAATTTATAGCGAAAATTCCAAGGTGTCTCTGATGTAGAAGCGAAACCCCAAGACCTTGAGCTCTGATACCATATCTTAGGAACCAAATATCAATATAGCATAGAAAAACCTCAGAATGAGTACTAAATGCCTTGAAAAAGAGAGAAATTCATATAGCAAGCCTCTTTGAGGGGGCAACCTCCTTATTCCCACATAAATGTCCAAATACAAGATGATTCCAAATGAAAATGTCTCCCTAGAATATATAGGAGACTAGGAGGTATAATTACAACTAATGGACTAAATCCAACATAAATAAAATAACATTACTAATGTAATATGCACCAATTAATGGGTAATGAGCCACTATTTAAGGCTTAACATTCATGATATAAACACTCATTGTTCTAATGTTGACATAAATTCAAATCTTCACTTTGTCGATTAGAGGGCACAATAATGGAAACAATGAGAGAGATTTGAACATATGTCAACTAATTTGTCCCTTTAAAAAATCGTCATTGATGTGCAAGGGAGCATTGTGTCTATGAGAAAAGACCCAGTTTATCCTCCACATATATTCACTAAGGTGTGTGGGATAAACACACCCTCAAAACAAAACAAAAATCACTCCAAGTGAAGTTGTTGTATAACTCCAAACCATCTGCATAGTTGGAGTTTCCTTCGCAATATTTTGTCCTCAATGATATTACAAGAAAATTCAATGGGTTGACCCAGTTTTGTGTTTACATTGTCCCCATTGACATTTAGATGGAGAAATTTTGTGGAGAGGTGAGTCAACCTTGGTATAGTTTGGGATTTCTACTTCATAGATATTACCTTACCTAAGTTCCATACTTGAGAGTGAGTTAGATTATTCTTGATACCCACTTGATGCTTGGCATATCTGTGTTTTGGATGATAACCAAACACAAGGGAAGGTTTCCTTATGTTGTTAAGCTCCTTGAATGGTTGATTTGGATATTGTATTTCACCTAGCAGCCACATCCCTTAGTTATCCAATAGGGTAGGCATGAATATGATCTTTGAGCAGTAGTTAGAATGATTTTTTTCCTTCCATTCATGTTTTCCTTTCTTTTGTGTGTTTACTTTCATTAATTTCCTAATTTTATTGATGCATTTGATTTTCCTTAGAATAATTTCTTACATGTGTTTTCCTGCTTTACTTTCACGTTTATATTTGGTGAAGTTTTTTTATTTGTGCCAAGTATTTTTTATTTCTAACTAGGGTGGTAGATTCACCCCAAATTTTGTTTCATTTTCCAAGTTATATGGTGTGTAGGTCACATATCTACAAAGATTATGGAGTTCTCATACATTCTCACACAGAGTGCATGTCCACGAGTAGGAGCCATATGTTACTCCATGAGGGGTGATACATTTTTTGATATGCTAGAAAGGGTTTCAAGTTATTTCTTGCATGATTTGGCATGCTCATATTCCCTATATCTAGATAGAGTTCTTCTTGATCTCCACCAAAAACATGATCGTTCTAGCTCAACTATGGTGTAGCTCACGTTTATGCCAACTCCTCAGATGATATATGCATTGTTGTACAGTATGGAATGGTTCCTATTTGCTTCGTTTGACATTCCATGTATCAATACTTATTTGGAAACAATGATTTAACTTATTATCTCATCATAAAGTGGTAAACACCTAATGATTGCCTAGTAGTATTTCATAACATTACATGGTTTTATGACTTTCCTTGTAGTACCTTGGGGAACATGTTTTATGTTAGAAGTGTGTCATCTCTTGGATTAACCTATACCATTGGGTTCTTAGGATAGATATCATTATCCATATCCCAACCATGCTAATCATTTTCCAACTCCTGAGTGTTATTCATTCCATCCATATAAAAAATTGCATCTTGGTCATGTATGATTTCTCAAATGTAAAAAGGAAAGGTCAAATTGATAAAGCCTGAGTCAATAATCCAATAAGGAAAAGAGGAGAAGAGATAAACTCAAAATCCAAATATAAATATTTAGTAATGCTCCCTCATTGTGAGGCTAATGCCCCTAGTCTCTAGTTTGTCTATGAATATCTAAATAAAAGGAACTTGTTTGATAAAACAAACATTAAAAAAAACAATTCTTAAAAGGGTAGTAAGAAATAATGTTAAGGATGGTAACTCAATGTTAAGCTATCTCTAGAAGGATATTGTATGTAAAAATCCTAGCTAAATAAAAGTGGATGAATAAATAAACGATTGATAAGACTTGTGCATGTCTAAGACGTTGAGGGTAATCACATGAACTCATTCCCCATTCTCTTTCATCATTATTAATTGTTTTTTCCTATCTTTCACCTAGGTTCTTAGGAAATATGTGTTGTCTTAGGACTTGATGCATGTATATGGGTCAATATTGTTCCCCCTGGTAAGACTTAGGAAAATATTAAAACCAACCCCCTTTTTTATGTTGTGCTAAGAGATGTCACCAGGAGCTACCAATTAATGGCTTGCTAAGAGGCTAGACCCATCACTTCAAGTGGGTATTGTGCATTGGGATACATGTATTATGCCTCAAGATCCATGACATTTCATTGGGATCCATGATGCTACATTGGGATCCATGTACTCATATATGATCATATCTACATACATTGGGATCCATACCATTTTCCTTGGGATTCATGTCACTGCATTGGGACCCATGACAGTGCATCGATCCATGAGAGGGATGCCATGTCACCACACATGCCACATGGACCACTCAAATTCATTCTCCTTTATAAATTGGATGTTTCATTCACACTTATGCATTATTTATCTCTCCTTGGACCACACATGGGAATTATTAATGCATTGGAGGAGTTGGTTACAAATTATGGAGGTGGTTATAGGTTGTTACTTGGACCTTGTGATGATGTGGCATGCTTTATTTTTATCTACTTGAGAAGCACTCACCTAGAGGAGGCCACACATGCCATTTATCTTGACGTTTTTACTTGGATGCCTCTCACATGTGAGAGGTAATGTCATCTTCTTGAGTTATTTATTCTAGACTTGGACCTTTCCATCATTTGAGGGAGTTGGTTGGAGGATCTTAGGGAGTATTTGGAAAATGTTGACTCAATCATTCACCCTCTCATGGAAAAATTTCAGCTTTATTGAGGAGTGCACCTAATTTATTCTCTCCCTCTAGCACACACTTGTGGCATTTATTATTATATTTGGAACATTCTAGGGTCATTTGGCTCTTGGAGGGTTTTGAGGGATTTGTTAGATGATTTGTTGTATTTTCCCATGGTTTTGACCGGGTTAATGGTTTTGACCTCATATTATTGAGCTAGCACATTGTGTTGTATTGTATTTGAGGAGGCTCTTCACCTATAAAAGGAAGAGTCCTCCCTCATTTAAAACCATTGGATATTAATGAGAAACTTGGCTTAATATTTGTTTGAGAATATATTTCTTTTCTTTGTTAATGTTTAGTCATTTTCAAGGTTTATATAAGCACTTTTAAAGGCTTCTTTAGAATAAAAAGGCTACTAGAAGGCCAAAGAATTAACGGTGAAATGCTCCACTTGGGAGGGTTCTCAAGGAAATTTCTCTAACCTTACCCCTTTGATCATTGAAGTTATTGTTCATGCATTAAGGTAGGATGTTTGATGGCTCTATCCTTTTTCTTGGCCAACCTTTCAATTCACATTGATAGTACTAGGAAAGGTTTTCATAATGTGTTATCCTCAATCTAGATTGCATTGAGCCTCATTGACTTATATTAGTTCAAATAATGCTAACTAGTTCTCAAAGAAACATATATATGTTGATCACAAGAGGGATTGAAAATAATTTTTAATTTAAGTAGAAATTGATCACTTTTATGGATTCCCTAATGCATACTTTGCTTGGAATGGTTGAAATCAATACAACATAACTAGGGTTGAAAATAACTTTTATTGGAACATTTTGAAGGACTGTTGTTCTAGGTTATTATAAACTATCATTGGATGTATTGGAAGGTCCAACAACCTCATTCAAAGTGAAATCGTTGCTTGTTCTTTATTTTTGTTCTGGGATTTTTCTAGTATTCATTTTTCTACAGAGATTTATTGTTGTGCGGGGCTATTTGTAACCCTCCTCTTTTTCCAATGTTTCAAGGATTTCATTATATTCATTTCCATAGGTTTCCAAACGACTTTGAAGAGAGATAAATTACCTAGTTTCAAGCCTTGACATTACCTCCTGTAGAAAGTTTCACCTTGAACATTGTATATTGCTTGATCACTAATTATGAGTAATGGTGCATTAGTGTGTTGTGTTGAATAAAGTAAGTGTTTTCCTTCCAAGCATTCATTGAGATTTTTATTCTTTTAATTTTCTTGAAGCATCATTTTAGAGAAGTCAACCCAATTCAAACAAATTCCTTGTCCTCATTTGTCTAGAAATGTAATGATAGGACTTAGTATTAGCCCCCTAGGAAAACCCTCCTTATGTTAGAAACAATGGCCTAGAAATGTAGAGGCAAGGTCACTATGGTGATAGTAGGAATATTCCCTATCTATTTCCTCGTTCTTCCCTATCTATAATATAGTTAGTTTGAACAGTCGGGTCAGTCAACTGACTCAACGAACCAACCAACTATTGTGGCCACAACAACCCTCTTATTTTTCTTTTATAAGAAAAAGGAAAGGCCCCCCTACCAAATTGAATATATGAAGATGGTTTGGAGTTATGCAACAAATTCACTTGGATTATCTATTTAGTGTGCAATCATAACACCTTCTATAATTGGCTCAAAAATAAAATTTTAATTTTTTTGCTCAAAAATAAAATTTTAAATTTTATTTTAAATAAATTGTTTTCGTCGCAATTTTGACGCACCATAGAAATATTACGACGCACTTACTATACAAATCATGAAAAATTACATAGAAATATAGCCTATTTTCGTCGTACTTTTGATGACCCTTACAAATCTTGTTACGAACTTTCCATACAAATCACGAAAATTGTATAGCAATTTCGTTGCAATATACCCTGTTTTCGTCGCACTTGCGACACACTTGCTATACAAATCATGAAAATTGTATATCAATTCCATGGAAATATACCCTATTTTCCTCGCAATTGCGACGACCTATACAAATCTTTCAATGAACTTGCCATACAAATCACGAAAATTGTATAAACATTTCATCGCAATATACCATGTTTTCATCACTCGTGCAACGACCGCTTCGAAATTTGATTCGTCGCAAAATTTTTCCTTACTTTTCCTATATTTTTGAGTGTGCTATAATCTCTCTTTATTGTCGCACTTGTGACGGTATCTCTACATTCTCTCATTTGCGATGATTTCCCTACTTTGTCTCATTTGTGACGATTTCCCTACTTTTTCGCTCTTTCGACAATGTCTGACAACTTCCCTAGTATCTTCACTCTTGCAACGTTAATCTAGGTTTATCGCATGTTCCATGCCACGTGAAGCGATGTTTGGGAGACTCAAGATTCATCACAATATCCACGACATAATGTCTCAAGAGCATTGAAATAGCCGTCGCAAAATGACCCAAATTTGCTAGTGTATATTGATGCTTTCAGAGTGGAAAACATTGAAGGAATCAACTTGGAGGGTCACTCTAGTGGTAGCTCCCAATTTGGAAAATTGGGGTCTCAAAACTTTCAGAGCCATTTTGAGGAATTAAATGGATCTTTGGGGGGTTCTAGTATTTGAAACGTATGCCCAAAACCATGAAGTTTTTCTACACTTTGAGACTTTACTTTGGAACCTTTTAGATCCATTTTGAGGCATTAAATGGATATTTTTGGGGCTCTAGTATTCTAAACTTATTCCCACAACTGTGAAGTTGTCCTACACTTCAATACCTTTCAATAGTGCATACCATGTGTGAATCGAAGATCGTATGCAAAAGTTATGCCTCCTGCAATTTAGCCTATCATTTTGACCACCATGGTATGAGAGGATGCCACGTTATCTCCTATAACAACCCTAGTTAAATAGTTGCTTAAGGTTTATCAAGTATAGTTAATTAAATAATTAACTGTCCTAATGTGTATTAGTTAAATAATGATTAATTATTAATAATATTAATTAATTAATTAATAATTTATCTATTGATTAATATATGTTGATTAATTAATTAATTGATTAATTAACACATTTAATGTTTGGGTAACGAATTAAAGGCTTAATAACTTTTAATTCATTATTAGAAAACTTTACGTATGCAGGTATAAAGCATCGAATGGAGGGATAGGGTATTGAATGGAGGGATAAGGTATTAAATGGAGGGATAAGGTGGGTGGCATTAAAGGAAGGTAGGAGGCGGTGAATGGGAGGAGGATATGAGGGGGTAGAGGCATTCGGGGAGAAAAACATTTTGGAAACTTTGGGGGAAAGGAAGCTTTTCTGAGATTAGAGATTATGTTCTCTCGTTTGTATTTTTCTGGTTTGGTTTGGAGTTTGGGTGGACTGTTACAGGGGTGCATCGGTTGCTGGGATTTTTTGGATTGGGGGCCAGGAATCCTCACAGAATCCTAGAGCTAGGGAGACGGATAGGCTCTGTTCCTAGTTGGCAGGGAGGAAGGATTCGGTTTTGGGCAAAGTTTGGGCAAAGCAGCAGTGAGGACAGACAGAGATTGGAGAAATAGCATCAGACAGAGGTATGTATTTTCATGAATATGTTGTTTTATGTGGTTGTTAATTAAATTTATTTTCATGTTGTCCATAAATTTAATTTATGCTGAATAATAAATGATTATAAGTTGATGATTAAATTGTACAGGATATAATTTATTTATTATTTATTTTAGCTTGTGCTTTATAAGGCTCTGTGGGGACAGATACCTTACACATGGTATCAAAGCTTTAGTTTGAAGAACTGGAGCCTTAAGGGCCTACCTACCCACCCAGAAATTTAAACAACTTCTTTTAGCTATTCACAGCTAGCTTTGACTCCCAAACCATTTTGTTATAAGTTGCTAGATGCCCCAGTTGACTCTTAATGATTGGAACCTTTAAGGGGTGTTTTGCATCAAAAAAATTAAGTTCTTCTGCAACAACAGAAGTTATTAATCAACTGTGCTTTCAAAAATTTACATAAACAACAATTGCATATTTCAAGCCTAGAAACCAACAAATGTTCAGGATATTGTTAATGAACAAAGGTTATAAGCAAACACCGTCTATGAGTCTTTTCCATAGGGTGGCCTATACCATTTGTTTCTCTTTTCATGTTCAGTTTGAAATGTTTTATCCTACAATGCTTCTAACTATAGACACAAACAAAATTAAGCTGAAGGCAAGCATTGTTGAAGTGCAAACTGAATTGCAAGCAAAAAAAAAAATGTATGACATTCTGAAACAAAACATTCTTAGATTTGAATGAAAACATCAGTCTAAATATAATAGAAATAAATGAGACATTCTAAATCTTCCTCTAGTTCAGCTCTGCTGACTTAAAATCTCAAATCTAGACCTAATTCTGAACACCCATGGCAATGACTAGCACTGAAAAATGAATACAATAAAATTTTAACCCAATTTCACTACAGGTGGCTTGACAGAATAGATCCGCGTTCATGTGCTTTCTCGAGCCATAGGACATTGTTTAAAAAAAAAAAAAAAAGATTGATGTGTGCACACAAGTTGACCTAGTCTAAACCAAACCAGCCTCTTCATTTGTTGAGGCGCTCTTCTTTGAGCCTCCTTCAATTTCAAAGCCTGTAATTTGGAATGATTATAGTAGAAAACACCCAAAAAGGCAAGCCCGTAGCCTAGCAAATTGACCGGTGTCACTGTGTCCTTGATAATTGACCATGAGAATGCAATGAGAAGCCAATCCTTGACAACACTAGCTACATTCATCATCAAAGCTAAAGTTTTTATGAACAAAAGGAAAACTACAAGGTTAAGGGTAGAGGCACAGACGGAGTTTGTGCCAAAGATGAAATAATCCAAATGGAAGGTCAAACCTTCCTTGAGCACTGGAAACTGAACAAACAACTAGGGGATGAATAAATATAACAAATGCAATAGAAGAAGAAGGGGCATCACCATGATGGATTTAGGTACCGCGGGAACAGGATTTAGATATTCATGTTATATGCAATAAATCTCTCTAAAAAAAAAAATCATTTGTTTCACTCCAGGTGGGTTAGCTGCAATATTTGATTATGGTATCTAATTAGTTTTAAGTATTACCATGGTAGATAAATTTTCAAGGAGTTTTGCCTTCACAAGTTAAACAGTTATATGTAAATCAGGGATATACCAAAAGGGTTATCCTTTTAAAGGCATCCTTGTGGAGACAACCTGTTCTATATCCCTGAACATGTTTGTAGAAGATACACAATATTCATGTTGTTCAAAGATAGCCTTCTGATTCGCATGATAAGAAGCTAATATATTCCAAGAATTGGAAAAGATGCCAACAGATAGGGAATTACAATCTAGTAAAAGGAAAAGAATTGAACAGATAGGGATTGTTGATGTTTCTACTGTAAAGTCTGATTCATCAGAACAGGTTACTAATTGTAAAAGGAAAAAAGTGGATTCAGAGTTAGAAAATATGCACATGTCAGATTGCAAGACACATAAACATATTGCAAATATGGATTCTGCAAAGGAAAGTGAAAATAATTGCAGGAAAAACTTGTACTGGGTATAATCAAAACACTGATATCTCAACGCCCACATAGAATTTCGAGTAGAAATGTGACACCCAACCGCAGATCTATAAGAAACAGAAAAAAAAATATGTTCTATGACCAAAGCGCCAGAGCCAAGCACCAGGTCGCAAAAGAGGAGCCCACAATGCAGGTTACAAACCAGCACCTGCAACATCACGGATTAGCCACATTTGTTAAGCCAGAGCCCAAGCATGCTAATTCCAAACACACAATACCAGCTAGTGCCAAACACACAATACTAGCTAGCGCCAGCGCCAAACACACAATACCAACCAAGCCCAAGAATTATTTGCCCACAACACGTCAAAAATAAAAGTTTGGTAGGCCCTAGGCCCAAATCTAAGCACATATACCAGAGTCCACAAGCCATAATCCATTATCCAACTATTCAATACACAACAAAAAGCCCAGCTCTCAAGTGCCAAACCCAAGAAGCAATCAAGTACATTCTACAGTCTCTATGGCGGACTCGCGAATCTGGATTGGACTCAGTCGAGAAAGCCCACATTCAAGACCTCCTCGAGCTTTCCTCACATGAAGAATTAGACCCTGTTGTATTATATCTTTGAATTTTGATCTAGAGGTGTGTTTATTCAAATGCCAGTGAAGAGGAAATCCACAAGTTGTTCCCCCCTGAGTTTCATTCTGAGTTGCAAAGTAAAATGTACTCCTGCATTACTTGACTCGCTTCAGCAAAGGAAGGAATGACCATTTCTTCTCAGCGAATCAAGAAAACAGGAGGTTAGTATCTGGACACATTAACACCATGAATGCAATCATAATTTACAAACTGGTTGCCTGAAATCATGCCCATGTAATATATAGAATCAAACAAACGTGTAGCAGCACACATATAGCTCAAAACACACAAGGCGCCATTAAAGGAAAGAGACGGGAGACGAAAATGGTGCACTACACACCATCATCAAGCACCAGGCATACACAAATACAATGGGAGGGGGCATGCAGGTGCTGAATGGGAAAACCCTTACCCGAGTGCAGAGAAAGGAGGCGGCTGAATGATAGGCGAAGGAAGGGTTGGGCGCGTAGAGTTAGGGTTAAGAAAGAGAGTCGGGAGGTGTGAAGGGTTTTAGGCGGTGAATGAACTGGTGGGGGGCATGTGGACCTCATGTGAGGACCCACGATGTCGTTTGGAATTTAATTTTTTTTTATCTGTTTTAATTTTATGTAATATTTATTTTATTTTATTTTAATTTTATTTTTTTAATTTTATTTTATTTTTATTTTAATTTATTTTAATATTATTGTTTAAATATATATATATATATATATATATATACATAATTTAAATGTTTATTAAAAAAAAAAGATTTATTTTTAATTTAATTCAAATTTAATTAATTCAAAATAATTTATATTCAAATCTAAATATAATTTAAATTAATTTAGGATATAATAATAATTTAAATCTTTAAGTAGATAGATAAAAAAAAAAATATGTAAGAGATATGGTGGAGATATTTTAAAATTACATTTTAAATATAATTTTTTTTGTTTGTTTGTTAATTGGTTCAGACCTTCTTGGCATAGGGATTAACCTTTGGCTTGAGAAACCGCAACTCAGGGGCATCTAAGCCATCAAAATCACTTGGGGATCGCACCCGACCTAAGCCACACCAACCCTTAACATGGTTGGATTTTTTGTCCCCGCAGGTTTCGAACCGGTGACTTTTCAACATAGAGTGGCTTAACAACACACTCTGTCACCCACTGTCCTACACCTCAGGGACCATTTTAAATATAATTTTAAATTAATTTAAATTATATATTTTAAATTAATTTAAATTATATAATTTTTTTTATGGATTTAAATTTAGGTTTAAAACTAAGGTGATTAACTCATTAGTTTTAATAATTAATCAACATTAGGTTGGAAATCACCTTAATTAGTTTTAAATGCAAAGTATAAGGACTTAGACCAAGATAAGCAGGAGGGGGCTTCATGCGCACTAGGGAGGAAAGTTAGAGAAATTGACAAGTATGGTGCAAAGATAGTGTAGCTACCAAGCGAGAGAGTTAGTAGTTTTCTTAGGTAGTGACACCAAGCTTGGATTCTTAACCCTAACCTAGCCACTTCCCTTAAAGAGAGTAACGTCTGTTTACAGACAACTAAAAAAAAACTTACGCCTAACCCTGTTTTCTAGTTTAAGATGCACAAATGTGAAATGTCCTTGAACTCACCCTGACAACTTTGGTTGATGTAGGTTAAATCATATAGGATGGTTAGGACTTGAGGAACTCGAGGCAAAGGGGCATCGTAGCAGGGACCGCCAGCGCCGCCACCGCCATCGCCTGAACTAGCTCTCATACTACGCTCTTTGGAGGCCATAAATGAGACTTTAAAGGGTCGTCAACCAACAGGGATCGAAGTGGATCCCCCACCATCTGGAATGGGTAATCCAAAAGAATCGAGGGATTTAGGGGGAGGACCTCCACCCGAAGAAATCACTAGAGAACTGTAGAAGATCAAACTTTCATAGTTTTCCGAGGGTCGTGCCAGTGAACATGTCGAGGCATGGATGGAAGGCATGACAAGGTGTTTTTCCTTAAGAGACTATGCACCCACTTCAAAGGCAAAGATTGTGATTTTTTAGTTGAGAGACAATGCCTTGAACTCGTGGGGAAAACTGGAAAGGCAACTGCATCTTACCCCAGACACCGTATCTTGGAAAATTTTCGAGGAGAGGTTCTGAAGGAAATATCTACCAGCTTACTATGAGGAGCAACAGGTGGGAGCATTTCATGCTCTAGTACAGGGAAACAGAACCGTAGAAGAATATGGGATTAGGTTTATGTAATTGGTAAAATATGTTTCATATATGGATAATGACCAACGACAGGCAGAACACTTTGTCTATGGGTTAAACCCTAAGATAAGGGCTATGGTGCGGATGTGGAAACCGTCTTCAGTAGCGAAAGCTGTGGAAAATGCGCATTATGCAGAGGAACACATGAACTTAACAAAAGGAACGAGATCGACCTTTTCGCATCATCTTGGATTTGTGAGGAAGGCCCCTAGGAAATTTCCCAGGGGAGGGGGCTCAAGGCCACCTCCATATGGTAATGGAGTTGCACCAAGGACAGTAGCCACAGGGATTTCAATGGCAGCAAGTGCAGCATCTCGCTCATCACCAACAATGCAGGCAGGTCCACGGCCATCTCAAGGAGAATCTGGTAGGGGCAGGGGTTCCAGGGGAAGGAACTCATTTCAGAGACAGTCACAGAACAATGCACAGGTTCAATCCCATGTTACCTGTTGGGGGTGCGGAGGACCCCATTACTAGCATGACTGCCTGGAGTTACAACCAATTTTTTGCATAGAGAAGGAAAGGCCCTGATGGGAAGATCAAGTGGCAGCCACCAGATTTACGCAACGGTTAATAATCACCAGGAATAACATCAATCCATGGTGGTGGAGTCATCAGGTATGCTAAATCATAGCAATGTTAAGATTTTATTTGATTCTGGTGCTACAGATAGTTTCATTTCACCATCTGCATTAGAAAAGAGTGGGTTGGAAACCTACGAGCACGATGACTTTAAACAAGTCGAGATGGCTTTGAGGGAAAAAAAAGTGGTAGGACCTAGCGTTGATAATTGTATAGTAGACCTGGGAGTGTGTACTACCAGGTTGAAGGTATACGTCACTGCTCTCGGGACGTATGACCTAATCATTGGAATGGATTGGTTAGAAGCTCATCGAGCTTTGGTAGATTGTTTCATTAAAAGGGTGCTCTGTGTTGACAATGAAGGAAGGCCAATAGAGATACAGGGTGTATGGAGAAAGGTGTCACTACACTTTATCTCAACTATGAAGGTTAAGAGATGCTTGAGGCAGGGGTGTCGACTATATGTAGTGGAAGCACTGAATGAAAGGAAGGGACCCTCCTTGGATCAGTACCCAGTATTGTCAGAATTTAAGGATGTTTTTCTGAACGAGTTACCAAGGTTACCTCTTGAGAGGGAGCTTGATTTTACTATTGAGATAAAACCTGGTGAAGAACCAATTTTCAAGACTTTGTATCGGATGGCAGCGTCATAACTTTGTGAGTTGCAAATTTAGTTGAAAGAGTTACTGGACTTAGGGATAATAAGGCCCAGTGTCTCACCTTGGGGTGCACTAGTAATTTTTGTAAAGAAGAAGGATGGTTCCTTACGATTGTGTATAGATTATAGGGACTTGAATCGTGCTACAGTGAAAAATAGGTACCCAATGTCGTGAATAGATGACCTCTTTGATCAGATGAAAGGAGCAATGGTATTCTCAAAGATTGATTTGCGATCAGGGTATCACCAGTTAAGGATTAAGGAAGGTGATATTCCTAAAACTGCCTTTCGAACTTGTTTTGGGCATTACGAGTTTGTCGTAGTACCTTTCGGATTGACCAATGTGCCAGTAGTATTCATGAGCCTCATGAACGGAGTATTCTGGAGTACTTAGACTGTTTTGTACAAGTCTTTCTAGATGACATCCTCATCTATTCCAAAAATGAAAGAGAGCATGAGGAACACTTATGAGTGGTGTTATCCTACCTTAGAGAGAACAAATTGTATGGGAAGTTGTTGAAGTGTTCCTTCTTCCAGAAAAAGATCCACTATTTAGGTCATATCATTTCCGGTGAAGGAATCTTTGTGGACCTAGAAAAGGTAAAGGCCATTATGGAGTGGCCAGTGCCGAAAAATGCCCATGAGGTGAGAAGCTTCATGGGGCTAGCAGGTTATTATCGGAGATTTGTGGAAGGATTCTCTAAAATAGAGAAACCCATCACCACTTTTCAGCACAAGGGGGTCAGGTATGAATGGACAGAAGAATGTGATAGTGCATTCATTGTCTTAAGAGGTTACTAACTGGTGCGCCAATTCTACGAGTGTTGTATATGGAAAAGGACTTCACAGTCTGCACGGATTCCTCAAAGCAAGGGTTGGGGGCCGTGATAATTCAGGATGGAGGAGTGATAGCTTATGCATCAAGGAAGTTGAAGAAACACGAAGAGCTTTATGCTACTCATGATTTAGAGTTGGAATCTATAATGCTAGCTCTGAAACTTTGGAGGCACTATCTTGTGGGGCAAAACTTTGAGCTCAAAACAGACCATCAAAGTTTAAAACATCTCTTCACTCAAAAGGATCTGAATGTCAGGCAAAGGTGATGGAGTGAGTTTATGAGTGAGTACGATTTTGGTATTTCATACATCAAGGGAAAGGAAAATGTGGTCGCAGATGCCTTGAGTAGGAGACCACGTGTCTTCTCCTTGGTACCCTTAAAGGTCAATCTGAGGGAACGTGTGTTGACACAACTCCAAGGAGACAGATGGTATTTAAAGGTTACTTCAAACCTCCAGAGTGGGAAGCAATTAAATCCAAAGTATGAAGGATATAGTTTGGAAGCAGATGGACTATTGAGATATCAGGGAAGGATGTACATCCTTGAAGATTGGGATATTAAAAGCATCATACTAAAGGAATCCCATAGAGCACTTTATTGTGCACATTCGGGTGTGAAGAAGATGTACACAGACATGAGGAAGCTTTTCTTCTAGGTAGGCATGAAGCACGATGTAGTCCATTTCGTCGCCAAGTGCCCAGAGTGTCAACAAGTGAAAGCCGACCACCATCACCCAAAAATCCTCCTACAACCACATGATGTTCCTATGTCCAAGTGGGAAGTCATTTCTATGGATTTTTTTTGTGGGGTTTCCACTCACATCTCATAGACACAATGCCATTCTTGTGATAGTCGATAAGTTAACCAAGAGTGCTCATTTTATTTTGGTTAGAGACACTTACGATGTCACTGATGTGGCACGTGTGTTTGTAAGTGAGGTCATCCGTTTGCACGAGATACCTAAGAAGATCATTTCAGATAGGGACTCCATATTTACTTCTAGGTTTTGGACAAGTTTGTAGTCAGCGTTGGGGACTCAGATGAACTTAAGAACAGCTTATCATCCTGAAACAGATGGGAAAACCGAGAGAGTAAATCAAGTCATGGAAGACATGCTTAGGATGTATGTCATGGATAATCAAACCCATTGGGAGAATTACCCACCTTTGGTAGAGTTTGCCTACAATAACAATTTTCATAGCTCCATCGAATGCCACCCTACGAATCTCTTTAAGGAAGGCCATGTAGAACGTTGTTGAGTTGGGATAGATTAGAAGACCGAGTAACAGTTGGGCCAGAATTGATTCAAGAGATGGAGGAACAGGTGATTCAGATTAGGCAGAGACTAAAGGAAGCATAGAATAGGCAGAAAAGTTATGCGGATGCACACAGGACCGACCAAAGTTATAAAGTGGGAGACCAGGTTTTCATTCATATCAGGCCTAATAAGAGTACCATACGGTTAAGGAATGGGACAAAGTTGTCGCCTCGATTTATAGGATCGTTCAAAATCCAAGAGAAAATCGGACCCATTGCCTATCATCTCGTACTGCCACCCCACTTGCACAAAACTCATAATATTTTTCATGTATTTGTTCTACATCATTATGTTGTTGATGAACCACATAAACTAAATTGGAAGGAATTGCAGGTATCAGACGCGGGAACTCTCATGGTAGAACCGTTACGCATATTGGACCATAGAGTCCGACATCTCAGGAACCGTCTGGTAGACCAAGTTAAGGTCCAATGGGACAAGTATAGTCCAGGATCTGCTACTTGGGAAGACACCGAGACACTACGACGAGACTATCCCTCACTTTTTTTACCACCTCGAGAATATGTTTCTCGAAGGTTGGGTGTATGTAACATCACCTTTTGACTTAGACAACCAGGATTACCTGAGGCCTACACACTTTTATTTTCTATTCACAAGTGAAACTATTAAATGATACACTTGAACTTTTAAGATGTATGAATATTTATGAATGTTTAAATGTATTTGGATAATGATGGATATGATGCGATATATTGTGAGAATGTAAATTTTATGAATGTTTAAATGTTATTGATGATGATGGATATGATGCGATCTACTATGTGAATGTAAATTCTATGAATGTCTAATTGT